>OX451208.1:4395387-4594224 GCA_949628255.1 Macrophya alboannulata
AAAAAATTTATTTCAATGTATAATATGAACAGGCAGGCTGCACTTTGGTACTTTATCACTCTGAGGCATTTTTTTGTTCAATTTTAGATAAATGGTACGAGCAAATTTCATTTTTTTTTTTCGTTTTTTACTCACAGCTCAACTATAATGTGACAAATAATAATTAGCCAATTGGGTGTACCAGATTTTTTTTTTCTTTTTTTTCAATCATTACAGCTGCGCAAAACGTAGAGAAACTCAAAATAATTAGGTCGTATTTTTCTTCTTCTTCCTTAAAAATAATAATTGCAAATTAAGTTACAGGCAATTGAATTTCAGTATTCTTGCTATATATAGATATATCTTAGCATGGCTGACGTCACAATGTTATATTTTTAAATCCGTTGTATAAACGCCAATTTTTGTTCCAATGAAAAAAAAAAAAAAAAAGAAAAAATCACGAGCAAATTATACTTTTTCCGTGAACTACTGAAATATACAATAAAAAAAAAAAAATTTCATTTGTACGCTCAATTTTCTTATAATTCAAACACGTATGTATGTACATACATACGTATATAACAAGCGATATCACAGTATATACATTCCGTGTTTCTAAACCTTAGTTAAACTCATATTTGAAGTGTTGAAATATATTTGCAGTTCGGGTATAGCGAGGTAACGTCGCGGTTAGTCAAACAGTAAATTTCCTCTCGTGTTTATTATAATTTATCATCATTCACCCTGAATATTCATATATGTATGGGGCATTCCCTACCAACTCGACCAGACCGTGACTCTCGACCTCTCAGATCTGGTCTGCGATATTTTGTATCATTATTCAGACTCAAAATGGCAGCTAGAATTTTTTTCAGATTTTTCAAAATAAATCTCGTTCAGTTTGAATGTAATTCGATTCTACGAGAAAAAAAAGGGAAAAAAAAAAAATTGGACCCTTCAATTTTTCACTGACAGTTTACATTTTCGTCAGAGTTACTCGATGGTATTTTCAGTAATTAGACAGGTTTGTAAAGAGATGAGAAGGACATGTGGTGAAAAATACTGTTTTTACGTCTCAGATTCATTAATCGAGATCAAAGTCGAGTCTAATTTGAATATTATTCGTCATACCCATATCGTATGGACACAATGCTCCGATCCTTACACCCCCGTATTATTAAATGACGTCAATTGAAGTGTCGTCAATCGTCATGAGACGATTTCCTTTCACAGTATAACCGAAATAAACTGGGAATTTGTAAATTATTCAAATAACGTAAGACGAAAAACCCGAATCGAGTTTACCGCTTCACCTAGATATGTCGTTATAGTATATTGACGAACAAGTTCCAGACAGAGAATTCATTGTAGTCGCGAATTTTAATTTGCCAATACGTAATTCATTAAACCGGTTTTTGCTAATTGGAAATTACCCGATCGTAACCTTCGTCGGGTTTTTCAAATATGTAATACGAATCCACCGATATACACGTTAAACAGCTTCTATGAAAAATCTTTCGTGACTAATTACGATAAATTCTGAAAAAATGAGGTAAAATAAAATTCGCTTTCTAAAATTTTCGTCCAGGAATTATCTCGAAACGGAATTACCTTTGTATACATATACTATCGCTGTTTAATTAACAAACTAAAATTACATAAGTAAATGATAGTCTCATGTACGTACGCGTTTTTTAAACCAACTGCAGTTTCCCGCAAAATCACTTACACTTGTATATATTTATATTTATATACATACCGCGAACAGGACGGATGCATGCTCTTCCGTTATTGCATATTGTGGTCAGATGGATAGGGAAGAGGGTCCGTAAGAGACAGTAAAAATTATTCCCTTACCTCCAAGCAATGTAATACTCGATTAAAATATTATTCTACTATTCATTAGCAATTACATGCAGATAATTTGCGGCCTCCGGCGTTTCAGTACTGCCGATCGGTGGCCATGCAGTTACCTTCGATCTTAAGGCATCTGTGTAATTAACGATTGAACGGAAGCGATTATATCTGTTGTAGGAAAATTTCCGCAGGATTCTGTTTTTTTTTTTTTTTTTTTTCTTCTTCTTCTTCTTCTACGGTACGTTTGTGGATTTTACGTAATTAATCTTACAAGCTTAGTTATAGAACTTCACGATTCGTTATGACAAATTCGAAGAACCGGTAAAGAGTGTATCACAGAACACGGATCTTTCCATTCGCCATATGCCCTAATCGAAGGTGATCAAGGTGTGACTTTACTACATCGACTTTACTTAGTCATAGCTGTTACACAAATCAGCTGTATGGTATATGAAATATTTCCACGGTGGAAAAAAACTCGAAGGATTAAAAAAACAAACAAATTTTGGCAACATACTACGCTCTTCGTAGTTGTATACGCTTATATGAATAATGAATGGTAATTTTTGATCGTAAACGACGCGGATCTTGAATTACAACGGAACCTGAATGTCGATTTCAAATAAATTCTTTCCACAGATTTTGGTATCGCTTATAATTGCCAGTAAAAACAAGAATCTATATTACGCACCGAATGTGTTGTAATGCAATTATTATAATTCCAGATTCAATCGATACTAGTCAGACAATTTGATTTTCTAACGATCTGCACGGCTGATCAATCTTTGCCTTTTTCCAACGCCCACGTGGATAAAAAAATCTGACCACTAGCATGAGATAACAATCGGAAATAATGGCTTCATAATATTTTTGTAAAAGCGAAGACGCTGGTGGAAGGAAAGGCCAGGCCTAATACCTGTACTTAAAATTGTACCGAAAAATGACTATAATTTCCGTGACGAAAATAAATTAGGCAAATTTATTTTGGCTGAATTTTTTTCATCTTTCTTTTTCTATCAATTTCAGTTCGACGGATAAACTAATAGAATTTTCACCGTTTAAAAAAAATTCATTCGTACGATTCTAATGGTTAATATTTTTCATTAAAATTCCTGTGGTATGATAATGCAACGTCTCGATATCCTCTTTGACCGCAACGAACACCGTGCCCACTGCAATATCCTTTGGAAATATATATATATATATATATATATATATATCCGTAAACGTTAGTTTGGAACTATAATTCTTTTTTCTTCTATCTCTCGTCGTTAAAATATTGTCATTATAGATTTTCGTGTTAATGGTTAAACGGATCCCGCGGCGAAAAAAGGTCAACGGTCTGATCGGCTGAACGGTAAGATTGACGATTATAGGAGTAGAGAAAGGTTTTTCTCTACAAAGGAAAAACGCTTACAGTATATATGCATATGACTGTGCGAGTGTGCGCGTGTGTATGCATCATAGAAATTACTTGGTTACGATTTAACCGGCGGTATACAATTAATTACGTTTCATTACAATATTCTAATGACACACTGTAGCTATATGAATGTGCATTATCGCATGTTCAATTACAGGTAATGATCGGTTGAACCAATTATAATATTATGCATAACGGTTTTCAGGTGGCTTTGAATAATTCGATTCGCAAATTATCGTCAACTTTTCTCCGATCGAACGAACTTCGTTATAGACAAAAGGAAATTTTGCGAATTAGGTATACGTATGGGTTGAAGTTCCGAATTTTGATATTGGCCATTCAGAGATTTCGGAATGAGGATTCACCCGGAAGTCTGCTGAGTCGATTTTACAATAAACTTCAAATCGAAAAACACCGAAAGGGAAAGATCCGAAGGGCCGAAAATCGAAACTCGTAATCCACGAATAGAGCGTCGTGCCCCTCGATTAAATTTTCGTATTTTTGAACTTTCCGAGTTTTCAAAAATTTTTAATTCTGAACTTGAACGGTTTTTTTGTTGTTTGAAAATCCAAAATCGCCTGAAATGAATTCGTAATTTTGACCGTTCGGAACTTCAAACCCATCCTAGAAGTTATTACAAACGAAAGACTTACCTCAATGATGAAATTGGCACGAAACGATGCGGGAATATGATTTTCGATATCGTCGTTGGAGTAAAAAACCTTCGATTTACGAAAACTATTACCGCGACTCTGACAACCGAAGAATAAAATTTCTTACTGAAATATGCTCACTTTTTGTCTAAAACACTTTGAATGAGCCGATGCCGATCGGTGTCATTAAAACCGTATCAGTATGTATAAATTGTTCGTTTTTTTTATTATTTTTTGATATTGTAGTAAACGAAGTAACGTTCCGAGATTCGAATTCCTCTTTGTAATCCTTATTTTTACCAAGTTGCCCACCTCCCACCCTTGTCCAACAAAGAAATTGACCGGTGTACCTTAGGTTGTATACGCTGGACCAGAGACGAACTGACTAACTGAACAATGTGCTCCAGAGCGCGGTTGTAAAGGCTTCGAAAACCAGGAACTTTATTTCTAAACGTACGTTCCCGTGGACAGTAGAGGTGGGGAAACAGAAACGGAGAACCGAAGAGTTGTTTTCAACAATGGTTATATATTTGTGCATCCCTTCCACGTTGAATCCAACGCATTACTTACTCGTTTGCGAATGTTTTTAATCGAGGCCTTCCCCACTAAACTTGTTCATTTTTTATTCTCTTAGTTCTGGTTCATTTCATTCGACCCTCTTCTCATTCGTAGACTCCTTTCACTTGTATATTATACACCCCAATATCGCCGCAACGCCATCTCGAATCAAAAATAATTGCCGATTCAAAGACGTGAGTCGATCTCATGCCGAGATGCAGATCCAATCGGTTGATATTCGCATCCTTTCATCATCGGGGAATATTATTTATTGTCTTGTTGTTTAACTGCAGTTACAGTGATCATAATCACATAATATAACATTATTCAATTCTTCGGTTTGGATGTAAAGAACGCGTTCCGCAAATTCCATTTTCACAATATTTCCGTATAGTCTGTGAATACGAACGCGTTGTATAAGAATTTAAAAAAAAATTTATTCACGGTCGGTGCATGAGGAATTCGGACAAACAAATTTCGCACAATCCTATTTCGCGTTGTACTTGTTCTCTCAAGCCAACACAACATAAGTCATTTTCTTTCCCAGAAATTTTTACGATCGTTATCTAATCGTTATTGCAAATCTTTTCGAGCGATTAAGAGGCAGAGAAGTATTCATCGTAGCTTTTATGCAAGTAAGAAGTATTTTTGAAAATTCTTCTTATTTTTTCTTCAACAAATAGGTAAACTTGAATGCAATATACATATTATTCAGTGAAAATTGTGTGACGGATGATTTCTCATCATGTTCAACTGCAGTGTGTCAGTAGGACAGTGTCTTTCGCTTTTTTTTTCATTCGGATACTACAGTGCAACGAGTATTTCCTTCATTTGACAAATTTATACATTACGTTGGTGTTTTTTTTTTCTTTCTTCTAATTTATGTTCTACCTTGAGATGACATTGTTTTCTTTTTCTTTCTCTTTTTTTTTCCAACGACGGGGGTCGTCTTATATATCAGTTTACCATTGAATACTGTGAAAAAAGCGTTTTTTATTTGATTTTTTCTTTTCTTTTTTTTTTATCTCTTATGCATCGTTGTACTTTTCTGATTTGTCATCGTATGCACTATATTCCGTTATAATTCGCGGTCTCACGCACCTAGCTTATTACGTCATTATGTAACGTATATAGATGGAATTGTCATACAAGGCATATTACTTTTGTATTCATTTCTTTCTTGACATTATCACGTAAGGAACATATATATGTACATACATACTTACACCTGCATATAACTAAAATTTGAATATTTAGTGCACAGCCTTATTTTCTTTCTTTCTTATTTATTTTTTTTTTTTTTGTACAACATCTCTGACTCCATTTCTTTATAGGCAGATATCTATGACTGCAGATAGCCTTCGATCGCCATCGATCGGTTCTACGACTGACCAAACGCATGTGTATCGAGCTCAAAGCTCATTTTTCCTAACGGAACTTATACTGTCACATTAGAAAAAAAACAAAAAAAATTTATTCGCAATCAATTCAAACGGGTTCTTGAATGGAGTAAGAGATCCTTTCGAAGACTATAATGTCCATTCTGTGAACGGATCTGTTCATTTTCATATACCTATCTGATTAGTGAGCTCAGTTATTCCCCATCTAAATTGCATATTCATGAATGAACGATTACTTATTATGACGAGATATATCAGTCAGTTACGTTAGTTCGAAGTTTTATAACCGACCAATAAAAGTCCTGAAATGAAAAACTTTGGAAAATTTTTTGATTCTCTGTAAGTTTTATGATTCGTATGTACATTTTGATTAATGATATTCGAGGTTTGGATCATTCTGGAAACGTAACGGCTGCTCCAGGGTCGGAATGTATGACTGTGGTGTATTTTTTTTACTTCACAATCATTACATTTAACGTACGATTAATTCATTGAACATTTATGAATCATGTTTTGTGGTATTTACGCATACACACATACACAGATTATTATCTACATGTCATGATGAATATGCTCAAATGCTGTATGGCAAAGTAACGAACGTTGACTATATTATAATTTACGTAAAATTTTCACTGGAGCAAAGAACCTGCGGAGTAAATGTATTCTGTTCATAATTTCATATACGAGAATTTGAAACTGTCGCACCTGAAATATAGACAACCGAAGTTACACCGTACGTTTTTGAGTCGGTGTAACTTCGGTTGCCTATTTTAGGTGCGATAGTTTCATATTCGTTGGGGTGATCCGTATTCAGAGTGCGGACGAATTTTTTTTCGCCATCGAACTTATCGTCTCCGAATATTTCGAATGAGATTTTTCAAAAATTTCAGCTTTCTATCCCAGTCCTAAAACCCCCCGCAAAGAGGTTGAATTTCGTCCTATAAAATACACACGTTTTCGCGAAAATAAAAAAATGAAAAATTTGTAATTGTGAGAAATTGGGCGGCGTCCGTGCTACTATTTGAGAAAAACCTCATTGTTATATTTCGTTTTCAGTTTTCGACATGATATTTTAGCAAATTAGACAAAAGAAGTCAGATTTGAATGATTTACAATTGAAATGGAGTACCGCTGGTGCTAATGTTTTATTAAACTTGTACCTACTTAGCATCGATGCCTACTAACTTTTCGCAATTACAAATTTTGTTTTTTTGCGACTAGACAGCCTTGGTAATTAACAATGCCGTTACATTATGAGCTTTGTAAGGTTATAAATAACTTCATTACTTCATGATGAGAATTTGAAATTTTAGAGAAAGAAGTTTCACACAAAAGTGATGTATTTTTTTGTGTGGATTATGAATCTGTATTAAAAAATAGGGGTTCCTATTCAAAAAACAAAAGTTACCTCATAAATACCCCATGAAACTGTATAAAAATTCAAAACCCATAGAATCATCAAATGTCCCCTTCAAAACCATACAACTTTTGTCTGAAACATTTTTCAATAGCATCTCTAGTTTTCGAGATATTCTAATGCGCATTTTCAAATGGGACATTCTGTATAGAAATAAGCAGAATGCAGGATTCTGCGTTATTCAATATTGCCGATAACCATCAGTGATCAAAGACAGCTCCAATTTTTTCTTCCTTGAATCACTCATGGATAATATAGAAAATAAGCAGGTAAATCGGCTGACCGCGATGGGCCAAGCCTAAAACTTCCCGCCGAAATTTTTCAAGGAAACAAAAAAACAGATGCATGAAGATTTCCTAAAATTATTATCGGTGAGCACTTTTCAGATGAGAGGGCTTAATAAAAATCTGTCCTTGGATTCGTGGTCAACGGTCCAGAAAACCTTGAGATACCAATTTTCATTGGAATCCGTCGATCCTTTTTCGAGATATCGTCGATTAAATTTTTTTTTTCAACATTTTGTTTTCCGAATATCTCAAAAACTACTGGACCGATCAAATCCAAAATCTAATCAGTTCTATGCTCGGAGAATCCGCGTCGATTGATACCAAATTCATCAAAATCTGATCATTCGTTCTCGAGATATCGTTGGACAAAAAAAACTGATCACACACATACATACATACCACACCCAGGCGTCCATCTGAAAATGGTCGGAGGTGATTCTCTTGACCTTGAAACGTGGAGATCTGGTGAAAACTCAACTTTTGATTTTCGGGGTGATTACAATAACTTCCCTCTTGCTAAAAAATACAGTAACTTCCGTGTTTTCGATGGACACTGCAGGCCAGATGAATAATTTTTTAACTTCCCGCTATGAAAATTGAAAATTTTCATAAAAGAAGGGAAGTTAAAAAATTAGTTTTCATCAGATGTCGACGTTTTGAGGTCCTAGGAAGCTATTCCGACTATTTTTGGATGGACGTCCGTATGTGTGTGTGTGTGTGTGTGTGTGTGTGTAACTAATTTTTTGTCGTACGATATCTTTAGAACGAATTGACCGATTGGAATAGTTCTTGTAGCGATCGAAAGGGTTTATCGAGACTTAGATCTGATTAGATTTTGGAGTCGATCGGTCGAGTAGTTTCAAAGTTATTCGAAAAATAAAAATTAAAAAAAAAAAAAAAATTCAGGTTCTTAGCGCATAACTCCTAAACCGTTCGTGCGATTAGTCTCAAAACTTAATCAGGTTTAAGTCTTGGATAGCCCTTTCGATTGCAGCAACATTCATCAAAATCGAACGACTAGTTTAAAAGATATTGCACGACAAAAATTTATTTTTTTGTCGTACGATACCTTTGGAACGAGTTAACCGATTTGAATGATTCTTGCGGCGATCGAAAAGGTATACCAGGACTTAAATTTAATTGAGACTGAACGATATCTTCTGACATCGAATATAACTCCCTGAAACCTAGAAATGTTGATATTTGAAAAAACTCGATTTTTGATGAAACATAAGAGGGAAAAAAATTTGTATATGGAAAACTAACTATACTTATAACAGCTGCTTTAATGTATTATAAACACAAGAGTATCAATTTATTGTAACGTATATTCAACATATAGCGGGAAGTTTTAGGGTTGGCCCACAGGTCAACCGGTTTCCTAATTTTTTCTTTCTCACCTGTATCGGTATTATAATTTTAATGATCGTTGTAATTACATCGAGGTGCATTGCGCCTCTACCGATAGGTCGTTTTGCTTTCACTTGGTTCAAGAAATGACGAAAGAAACTAATTGTATGTGTGTTCAGGTAATAAAGTATATTACAGCTGCAGGATATGTCTATCAAGGTATCATTTTAATCGGATCCGATTATGATTCTCTACATTTATTAATCCGTATGATCGCATGCGATATATTCTTACAGGATGTGTGATGCAATTTTTAAGTTTTTCAAAAAAAAAAATTGGTAAACGGCTACAAATGATACCCTTGAGTCTATAGGCGCATAAAAACTGTAATGCAATCATTTATGAACGTGTTTAAAATAGCAAAGATCTTTTTTCATCTTTTTTTCATCCTTGGATTGGGTTGGCAAATTTTTAAATCATGCAATTAATTTCTGAAACAATAATATCACTAATTTTGTTTAATATTTCTGAGATGATCCTTGGGTTGGCTTGGTAGTAGTTCCAGTTTACCTGTTAGGAATCTTCCTTATACATTAAACAATTCTTTTTTTCTCACCTATCTGAATTTTCATTATTATCTATATATCCCTATTGGATAATAAAATTTTTTATAACGCACCTGATTATACATCGATAAATTTTTTATTTGTACATATCATTAGAATTTCATATCACGGTCGGTGACATTATTATGTCACCCTATAATTAGGTAATAATTATAATAAAACAGAAATGTATAGGTGAAGATAAACTATTTCCAAATATGGCACAAGGTCCTATGTAGGTACTAAAATTTCGATTTTGGTGGTATTAACCAGAAAAATAAATTATCCGCCTAACATATACGACGTTTTACCTTTAAGTTTAACGATTTTTTTTTCGGAATTGATTGTTCGAAGGTCGCATGTTGGGCGGGTATATCCGATCTTTCAATACTAATTTTTATTATTTTCCTTATTTCTTGTTTCTTATTTAATATTATTCGGAGATAAGTTGTCAATGAAAAGTTGACTGATTCTGAGTTAATACGGGGGCAATATCTATTACGTGTTTCGATAATTTATGAAAAAATTCCGAAATTAAAAAAAAAAAAAAGAAATCCACTGACAAATGTTTTATCTATGTATAAGGTATATGTATTATGTATGAATGTATTATTGAGGCTCATCGACAGAGTGGGAAGAATTTTATCAATAATTATCTAAACAAGTGATAAGATATTCTATAGCCATGTTATGTATTGATGGTTATCGACGATCAATCGTTAGCCATTCATATGAATATATTCATTAAGTTTTTGCTGTTATACATAATTTTGGCTTCTTTTATCGAATCTCGACTATAGGTATAATATGCGCAATGTTATATTCCTGTAGAGATTCGAAAAAAAAAAAAAAAAAAAATTATTTGTGAACCGCGGAATGGTGCTCAACATAATTATAATTTGTTGTCGGTCCACTGTCTCTAGAAGGATCTAGAAAACTTCGACTTAGCTGATTTGACGTTTTATGTATCTGCAAACACGAATTTTCTGATTCTATATTTTTTTTTAATTTTTAAGAGATTCCGATCCCGAGAATGACGATTATTTCGAAACGTATTTGGTAGAACAAAGTTTTGGTGTTTTCGAATAAAAAATTTCTCGGATCTCTTCGAAAGCAGTGAATATCCAGAAGAAAAAAAAAAAAGAAAAAAAAAAACTGTTCCTAAACACTGAAAGAAAAAAGGAGACAAGGAATTTCGACCTTTACCGAACGTGGGATGAACTATAACGATTTAAACGATTTCAGACTGTAAATTTATTATTTTATTTTGTCATGATAATTCAAAAGAATCTTGAACTCGTCTACCAACGAACGTAGAGACAGGTCATTTCTGACTAGATAAATAACGATTAACTCATTGTTCATGCTGCATGCGGTGTGCATGTTATTTTAATCCACGATCAAAGTGCATTTCCTCTCGCGAAAGAGCCTTGCCCCTAGCGGCAATCGCGGTACTATAAGATCGGTGTATACCTATACGAAGAGCTTAACTGTTTGATATAGCTACGCAGTATCGCAACATTGATAGATATATACATACCTATATCTAATTTGCAAACGTCTTTTAAATTTATTATAAAAATATGAAAATTTCAAGGACTCAGCACATTGAATTGTTCATAATTTATTGTTAATATTATTTGCATGCTTTATAATACACCCATATACCTGTATTTATATATTTACTATATCTACTCGTATACATTCTTCAATAGTCATAAATAAAAGTCTTTCGTTATGTGTTAAAGATGATTCATTATACGAGGTAATCTTTTGTTAATAAATTATGCCATTATGTATCTTATCATCTCTGCACTTAAAACTACAATAAGGTATGTGCATACCATCTAGCTGCAATACGAAAAAATAGCTTTTTCTTCAATCATTAATAAACAAATTAATGAAGTTATGTGTTTTCAGTTTCACTGATTCATCAGCTCAGTTCATCGCGCTAATTTGTAAACAAAATTCTATTAAAAAAAAAAAAAATAATAATCAAAAATGGTGTAGCGAATGAATTATCGAAAAGCGCTCGAACGATTTGTACGGAATTTTTTGTGTTTCTATAAATAAGCGATATCTACTGGATTTAGGAACTGCAGAATTTTGAAAATATATCTGAAAGGAAAAAGTTATAGTACATAATTTAAAAAAATGCAAATATGAATCCTTTAGTATAAAACTGGTAGAAAAATTTTCTTTTGGACTGCATAAAACCGTTCAGATTTTTCATTTACAGACTTTTCTTGAAACCAGAATCGTGAATATCGTATCGACGGATTCATATCGAACGTAATTTCTTTGATATTGCAGAATATTTTGGCAAAATATTTTGACTGTTTGTTTTTTCATTGAAATGCCCTCAATTTTGGGAATTTCAAAAATCTATAAAAATGGGATTTTCGTGTATCTGGTTAATTTTCTATACACGAATATAACCAAACGCCGTTCTCTTGCTCTGCGAGAGTGCACGGATACCTGATCCTTCAGGATAGGTACCTATAAATAGGAACTGTTTCGAGTGGACCCTGAAATGTTTCGTCAAACCTGATTCTACCCGTTCGCGACGTATTTAAACCCCGGAGAAACTTTAAAGAAACTATACCTGTTAGTGACGCAAACGCGCGTTGAGGTCTGTAGTTCCCGAAATTTATATTTATAATACGATCTGCGTAAGCGTCTGTAGAGGCAGAGAGAAAAAAAAAAAAAAAGTCAGAGTCGTAATAAAAGAGGAAAAGAGATCGGTAAAAATAAAAGATCGATCCTGAAAGTCGCCTATCCGGTCTTTCTTCTCTTTACTCTATTTTTCTCTTATGCCATTTAATTATGCAAAAATTTTTAATCCAGAATAGCGAATGAAGGATAAAATGAAATCGATTCGCAATTATTACGCGTAACCATCACCGTGTAGCCTCTCTATGGTACCGTCAGTTTATTCAGCTAGCCACGAGCCTGAGAATCAGTGATAGAAGAAAGTCTTTCTGCGATTGCGCAGAACGTCGACGGCCTTTAGTTTCTCGATGTCCTCGTCAGCCTCGTCTCTCGGTGAGACGGGTTGCCGTTCGTCGCATTCTGTTAGAATTTTGGTGCATAGTAGTGCATTTCAATCGTATTATACACCGAACTCCCTTGACTTAGGATACGATATAATATAATACAATAATACTTATAAGATATACATTTGTTGGTAATTGCTTAACAATAATATAAAGAAACAAGCATAAATTTGCTAAATACATTTTGCAGTACGACATACAGCGCGGCTTTAGTTTAGCGAAAACATTGAACAGCTGTTCTCATTAGTGCGTTTGTAATATCCTACCACCTAACGCGACCGTTTGTGCGTGCGTACGAGGCCAACCTCAAGACGCAGCTGAAAACACGCGTCATTTTATATATCTATATGTATATCACAGTTGTTGTCTTTTCGAGATAAATTATTGTGCATCGGTAAAGGTGATTTCCCTTCTTACCTGCAGTGCTCGGAATCATATAACGCTTGGATAATATCATACTTCCGTCAAGCCTGACCTTCCTACGAAAAAAAAACTAACAGAATAATAACAAACTATCGTTGATTAATTAAGTTTTATCACTTATTATTATAGAAATATTGTTTTCTTCCTGACTGACCGGTTGACCTGACTGACTGAAAAACTTACACAGTATGTCAATTTTTATAAACTGTTTCAGGAAAATGACACAACAGATTGATAAAAACGAGGTAATGAAGGATAATTGATATTTTATACAGACGAATCCGTTTCTTTTGTCGTTTTTGTATATAAATAATTTTTTTTTTTTTTACGTCTGATATTGTTTTCCAGCTAAAGGGTTATAAAGTAACGAACGTAGATCGTACGCGGAGGTTTGGTGTGGCTTGTAGGAATCTTGAAGAACTTAAGCGTAAAGCGTGCGCTAAATTCAACGTGAGTATGATAAGATAAAACGATGTAAATTATAGAAAAATTGTAAGAAAAAAAAAAAAGTATTAAAGCTTCTTGTGTAAATCGGAATATGATATTGTTATCTGTATTTTCTTTTTCTTTTGGTTCATGTTCCGTGTTCTGATTTTGAGTGTCGGGTTTGATTTGTCCCAGTTAAGCGCAAGGTCTGACCTCGAAATGCAATTGCATTCGCTTCTGTACATATGTACCTGGATAGAACATAAACGCGACGCGACGCTGCAGCGCTCTATCGACTCGTCCGGGTCGCTGCAGGGCGCGTCACGTGCTTCTTTGATTTTTTTTTTTTTTCTTTTTTGTTTTCTGTCTCAATGTCACGGTCGTTTCATAATTCGCACTCGGTCAAGGACAATCAGTTCATACCTGAATCAAAGTTTAGGAATATACGTATAACACGCTAACGAAGTTTTTGTATGAGAATGGAATATGTAATTTCACGAGGACTGAAATAATTATTATTAACCAATTCAGCGCGGAAACTGATCGGCGCCTGAATCGAAATGGAAATTCTGATTTTATTCAACAAGTTTTCTCGTTCTTTTTTACTTTTATTTTGCTCCTTTTTTTCTTTCTTTCTTTTTCTTTTCGTTTCAACTATCACAAATCTCTGAGAAGTTTTATTATTTTTGTTATTTTTTTTTCTTTTCTTTAATCAGATTTCAAACGAAGAGCAGCAGAGTGTGGCGGTCTTTCTTATCGACGGATCACAAATCGATGACGAATATTTTCTTACCTTAGAACCGCAGACTATTTTGATTATCCAAAGACCAGGGGAAAAGATTTTATCAGGTCAGTACAAAAAAAAAATAAAAAAATGTACATCTATATCTTTTTCTGAAGAACTGTTATAGGTATATCATACATAGTTTAATAAAAAATAAATTATAATATAAATAAATAAAATAACAAAATAATAGTTTGACGAATCATATTCTCGTGATTTTCGAACCGATATATTCACATTCGATCAATTAAATAATGAAAATAAAAAAGTCGATATAGTCTGATAATCAGTGTAAGGAAAATATCGACGAATAATATGAATATAAACATTTCGATTTATATGATACACACCTATTTCTATACATGCACAGGTAATACCATAATCGATTTACAAATTCATGGTTATTCAACATTCGTTCAATTCAATGCTAATGAAACATTAATTAATACGTTGCCGTGGCGTGTGCAATATACGTATGTACATACCTACTATAATAGACGTATAATATACAGCTACTCTAGAAAATTTCCTGAAGCGAAAATCGTGGAATTCTTCACGAGAGTGGAAATTCATTCTACCTACATACATTTTGGAGCGGAATTAACGGTGGCGCGATTTTCACTCTGTAGAAGTGAATTTTCACTCGAAAAATTTTTCTTTTAAAGATAATTATCTACTCTTTTTTCTTTTAATTATTTTTTACCAATTTTTGAATAAAATATAACACGAACTGTCTCTTTCTGTCTACATGTATACGTATATAAGTATATATTATTTGGATGATTCAGATGCTGACATCCTGTACAACACACTTCGTCAAGTAAATCTGGAATTTTTGACGACGGGTGACGCGGTAACAAAGTTTTTATCCAAAAATCTAAAGTCGAAAATATCGGTGTTGAACAAAGCTTTGAACAAAGATGATAGCAAGACTCTGCTGAGTTCGAGAGACGATCATCCGGAGTGGTTTAAGGATCTCGATACAACAGCTATGACAAAAGTAAGAGAAACAAGAATCACATAACGATTATAATTTATATCCAGTTTTCCCCGGGATAAAATATACGCAGATACATATAATATATCTATAATTATGTTATTATACTTTATAATACACCCGGCCGTTATTGCTTTATTGAAATCATATTCTTTAACAAACAAGAACAAAGGTAGACAGACAAGGAATCGAACGAAATGAATAAGGATAAAGAAACAGGAATTTTCGGATTCCAGGAAGCCTACATGCATCGCAGATGCCAGGACAGGATTCGATGCTACTTGTACAAAACCATCGATCAAATAAAAAGCTCGGATATTTATTCGAAGAACGATATAGCCAGACGTCATCTGACCAATGCGATATCGTTCTTCAAACTCCAATTGAGGGAAGATCATTGTCTCGGTTTTTATTTCGATAGAAGTTACGGAAGAGATAACGCCAAGGGAGACAGCACATCGATTATCCGGTCGAAGGACGAATATGACAGCGTTTTTAACTGCCCGTACGATCACTGTCCCTGCAAGATTAAATTCGGTATCGAATCGTACAACGGTGAGAGACTTTTGGCTGAATATTTCACCGATGACGTATCCGAGATGAGTTTATCGGCGGATGAATTGGACGCGAGAAAAATTCAGTCTGTCAAGTCTAACAAAATCATTAAAGACAAAGATGACGCGATAGAGGATAATCGTTGTCCGTACGAAATACGAATCAATGATAATCAGCGGATATTAGCTATTTGCGATAATAAAGGTGAATTTCATTGCGATGGCGTTTGGAATGCCGAACGGTGCGCCTACGGCGAAAGACATTGCATTAATCCTTACAGATCTTACGAAGAATTGGTGCTATTCTCTACTTGGAATTTTGACCACAGGTAAGCCAGATCCCAGCTCTAAGTACATTCGATTTTATTCCTAACACAGATAGGAACTTTTTTTTTTTCTAAGAAACTTCAATGGATTAATAAAAATTGATAATCGATTGATTTCGAAGCGATACCTGCCTACATCAAACAATCGGTTTATGAAAAATCGAAATCGTACCATTCAAAAAAGTTTTAATTACGAAATCGGGGCTGAAAATCGATGCAATAACATTCCAAATTTGAATCGCTACTCAGATCGCCTACTTACATTTTTAAGTATGAGATTTAAATTTCTTTTAAATTTCTAATCCGAACAAAAAACAGAACGATCCTCAAAAAATCAAAAAAAAAAAAAATACAAAACAATTTTTTCCCACGTTGAATACCCTCTGCAGAAAGATTCAAGATCAATATTAACGGAGTCGATATCTTGCCTTTTACAGTTTCGTTACCATGTAGAGAAAACTACAGTAATTCGCCGCGGGTAACGTTTCGAACGCTTATACCTAAGGCTTATGGCATAGTCGTCGTATCTTTCGCCGGATAATCGATATTTGTACGATTCTCGATAATAATATACGAATTGATTGATATTCAATGAAAAATAGAGTTTCGATTTTATTTCACTTTATCTTCACAGTTTGAATAATTTTATTTTCTAATTTTTGCATATTATTCGAAATACAAAATCAAAGTCAAAAAAATTAAAATTTTGAGTCCGCGAAATCGTAGTATAATAAATTAACGATAAAAATGGTATATATATTTAGATTGAGATTTGAAAGCTATAATAATGATAATTTCGAATATTTATTTCTTTATAACCGTTACAGGTATATTATTACATAACCTTTATCCTTTCCGCAGGATCGAACGGTCACGAACGTTGATACCAAACCTCCTGAAAGCTTCCGAACAAGATACAATAAGCCAAAAAGACGTAAGATATTTTTACGACAATATATTTACCATTAAAAATTTACGACTCGTACATATTATATGCCACGACAAAGGGGCCCATATCCAAAAACAGTAATCGAAAATGAACTTACACGTCGGAGAAAACCAAAACTCAACCAAAAAAAAAAAAAAACAAGACAGAAATAATTAATTGATAAATAATAATCAAAACAGTATTATTAACAAAATTATCATCGTTATTATTATTATATCGTTTCCATAGTGCAGATTTAGATGATTAGCTGCAGTTGCACTTGTTAATGTTAAACGTATTAGTAGCTAGTTATAGTCTAAATATATATTTATATGTGTTATAACTATCGCGTAATAGTTGTAACATATAATATGTGATATACGCGTTTACTGTCCAAGTAAGAGGACCTTATCTTCAAACTAAACAGACCCAAGAAAAAAAAAAAACTATCTATAAATTAATTCGTCGCTGCATAATTTGTGATTTGTACGGGCATAATTAGATAGATTATCATTCTCATAACAATTTTCTGTATGATCTGAAACGGCTCAATTTCCTGATAAAAAAAAAAAAAAAAAAAAATGTACATATATAAGGCAGAGAAAAACTTAAATTATATTTATACAAATTGTAAGAACGGAGGTGATCGCGTAAACGCACAAAAAGTGAAAAAGAAAAAAAAGAATCAGGAATACTAAAAAAAATAAAAGAAAAAGTAAAAAAAGTGAAGAAAAAAAAAAAAAAAAAAACTTGCCCAAGGGTACGAAGGGCATATACCTATAAATCATCGATATTGAAAAGTATAAATTTTCACAAACTGCTATTTCTAAGATTAAAAGTGACCCGCGGTTGGGGTAAAAGAATTTTATTGATAGGGAGAAAAAAAGAATAAAGTAAAATAAGAGTAAAAAATCAGTCGACCAAGGGCCGCACTTTCAGTTTTCCCCCTCTCCTTATATCTATAATACATATATCCTTGAACTTAGAAAATTATCATTAAACTTTCGAAGTGAGGTTCCTCTTACTATATGCTGCAGTATCAAGCTGAACTATATGAGAGCTTGCGTTTGGACGCGGTTCTTTAATTTAAATTACATAATACGATTGACTAGAGTGATTGAAAAAATATATTTCTGATGATATATTTCAAGGAGAAAGGAAAATTCCAATTAGCAATACTCTTGCGTTAAATAATAAATTAAATTTGAAATAATAATGATGATATCAATAAATATATTATATAATTAATATTATCCACGATTAGCGTGGAACAGGGTGCTACCGGCTACCAGGGGCCTACATACTAATCACTATTAGGGGTTAGACAAAAAAAGGAAAGATAAAAACAAAATGCGTTTATTCTAACTTAAAAAAAAAAAGTTCTGATACGTAAAATAGGATTTATTATTACATACTAATCGTTTATCATCCACATATACCTATACACACATCCACGTACTACACAACACTAATAAAACAGTCATGGACTTATGGGGTAGGTATAAAGCATATAATTCTATTTATTCACGTATATCCATCATTTATTCCACGTTTTATTTTATTTTACTTTTTTTTTTTTTCGACTACTATCTTCAGCTCTGATGAATCGCTCCTAAACTCTCTGACTAATAAAAATCGTGCTCCATGACAGGGTAGGTAAATATATATTATGTACGTAGATGTTATATAAATTAAAAATAAACTGCGTCCAGCGGTCATGGTCATTTTGTTTTGTGATACTAGTGATTAAATTTTTCGAAAAATTATTCAAGATTTATGTACATGGCCGGAAAGAGAGCGTAAGCAAACATCGTAACTTCGTATCTTCATGGAACACGATATTAACGAGACTTTTCTAGCATCGGCATACACAACATACATATACGCGAAAATATGTATTAGAGGGTGATTTTTTCATGTCATGAAAGGATGATCAGAAATGAATGAAAAAATTGACTACGGGTTGATTTTCTTTGAAATATTTTTATGTTACAAGACGCGTACGTATGTACGTAGGTATTAGGTATACACATAGTGAGACCGCGTCTTGTCTATAGACTGATATTAATTGAGACTAACGATATTTAAGTTACGTCGCGGATGTCCTTTGAGAATAGCTTCAAACACGATGCATTCAAACGTGAATATGATCCGTGCGTGGGTTAGTGGTCACATAATAGCCCGGTCAAGACTGTTACACAGTGTCCAGTCCAATTATCAATCATATGACATGAGTAATTCTTATGCCAAGGCTGGATACAGACGTGTAGTGTACTATAGTTCTTATTCTAGCTACGATATCAAACCTCTTTTCGACTCCAGATATGATTTTTCTTCAATTCCTGCAAGTTACCCCTTTCTGAATGTTGTACAAAAAAATTATTTTTCATTTTCTAAGCACGTGAAGTTGCAAGTTTCTGCATTTTTTGCCTTATAGCATATAACCGTTTGACTTTAGTTCGGGATGATTTACGTTCTCTATTTCATTCCCGAATCTTTCATTTTTATTTTTAAAAGTCCTCCCCCTTCACTGGCACCGACAGGCTGCAGGTCCTAAACGGTATAATGTCTGGTCCACACGCACGTTAAAAGATCCTGCTGCACGCTTTGTCGTGGCTGGTTGGTTGACGTTAAAGATTTAAAGGACTGGTATAGGAAGCCAAGGACTCTGAAGGACTTAAGTTTCTTGCCTCGAAGTGGTACCTATAAACTCCCAGCTCTTTTGTAAAACTTGATACACTTGTATGTGGGGATATTTAATAGAAAAAAAAAAAACGGTAAAGGAAGAGGAAAGTGAAAAGTAAAAAGGAGATCCTGTATGGGTTGTTATTATAATACGCGCTTTAAACTTTAACGTATATAGCGCGCTGTTAACTTTGAGACAAATTTTACAACAATAATTATAATTATTACGCTTTTCGTTATAATTATAATGTGCCGTGTGTGAAACTCAAAACTGTCTCTCTATGCGGATACATACATATTTTATCCTTAACGAACCTTCCGGAAAGCTCTGGATGATGGCTTCGTTTGTCTCTTGCGCTTTAGAAATTACGCGTGTTCAACGGGTATAACATAAAATCACATATTCATCGAGCTTCGAGGATCCAGGTCTCTAGTCTCTGTCCTATGTAGCTACAATTTACAATATATACAATATACAATATACATACAGAATGACGCTTGGGCATACATATATTGATTAAGAGATCAACGATATACGGTTATTACATATTCAACAAGAAGTTATATACGTATATACCGAACTATACTTATATATACCAGAAACTCACTTACCTACTTACTCAACGTTTCGATTTCAACCGCAATATTATCTTCGCCGATCAAAGGCATAAGAACCATCGCAAGCTTTGTGCTCGGTATAGACTGTATAACGATTCATTTTCATTACGCGTACATAGAAAATAATATGATATAATGATATGTATATAGTATATAAAATTCTACGCTTTACTTAATGAGAATTGGGAACTGCGGTGCAGTCTTTTTCATAATGAGATTCCGAAAATATTCTAAACATTTTTTCGCGAACTCCAATTATGAAACGCAATATTTTTCTGTATCCATATAAGATTGTGATGTGAACATATTATGTAATTATGATATTTTTTCATTATATGTAAATATATGTATAGATGATCAATATGTAGTATTATATAGGATAACTTATAGAGAATATATTTTAGTTACACAAACTGTTTGCGTTATTATTATACAAATCCACACGACTTGTTAATCAATCCTTTTTATACTCCTGCACTTGTTATCCGTGGATAATTTTTTTTCTCCAACTGACAAACCAACGATATTCGATGAATTAAATTTTTGGATACAAAAATATTTTGATTTTGAGCCAATTTTTAGTAAACTTTGAGAATTAAAAAGTGCGTCACGTGATCGAAACTATAGAAGACTTACGTTTTTATCTGTATATTCTCAGTTCGCTGCCGAAAGAGATCATCAAATCCGTTTTTTTTTTTTTTTTTTTCTGTAATAATCTACTGAAAAATTTGTGCATAAGCTCGACAGAATTTTTTTCTGTCGAAAGAAAATGAAGAATATCTTCTCGCGAATTCTTCAGCCAATTTAACGATAAGGTGACGGTCTTGGTTAAGCTCGTTTTCAGCCAAGGCGATACCACCATCTGCCTCTACCTTAACTCACGCGTATATCTACTGTATAACAATAAGGTTAAGCTCACGTGCGATGGCAATCAGATGATTTAATTTCAAAGACAAACCAGGAAGAAACAGTGGATAGAACCCGTGATGGAACATGGGGGAAAGCTGACGTTATACGTATACGAATACAGAGTGAGCCGAGGGAGTACGTGGCTCGTGCTCGTTGTTGGTATTATAATACTTATTCGCAAACGCACAACATCCAAGTTTACCGAATTACAACGCAATAATAGTTAATTCAACTTGACGTCTTATTAGTGTCTCATGAAAGTGGGACACACACAACAAGTTACGTACTTCCGAACGAGTGGATCGATTTTGACTAAATTCCTTTCAGAAATATACCCTCGAATAATTTTCATATCCAAATTATATCGAATTCGAGTAAAATCGATCGAGGGATTCGGTATAATATAGGAAGTAGGTGAAAACGTGTTTTTAAACAAGTATACTATAACACTTCGAAGACTGCAGAGCTCTTACAGCGATTTGGATATAATTTATTTGCCCGATTCTCCTCGAGGCATCGCGAGCTTTTTCGTCAAGTATAACAAAATTTGGAAATCAAATGTGTCAAGAATAGCTTAGAGTAGAGATATTCACTGCAGAATTGCGATTTACCATAATCGTCGTTCAGAATTTCGTTGAAAATTTTTTTCGCCCAGTGACAGTTCATTACTCGTCATAATCCCTAAACATATGTAATTTCTACACCCCCAACGTGTATGTATATACCATTTCAAGCCAATGGTAGATATACGGTTACAGAAAAACGGAGAACAAAAAATAATAAAAAAACGAGAAATTACTGAAAGAATTTATATCCTCGGTAAGAATTCCGTATCGTATTGGCTATCCTATGGACTTACGTTAGGTATAACTTATACGTTTGATGCTTTTATCTGACCAAGTTCTCCCCGAACAGCTGCTAGCTTCAGTTGGGATCGTAGCTGTACAAGTCAGAAAGATGCACACATGTATTATGTATAAAAATAGGTATATACAATGCATATTTATGTGATATATATTATAAGTAAAAATGGTCGTGTTTGGGAGGTACACACATGGCTATTACCTGCACGTATACATATACCTATATATGTATATGTATATATATATATATATGTATATATATATATATATATATATATATATATATATATATATATATATATATATATATATATATATATATATATATATATATATATATATATACATATATATATATATATATATATATATATATATATATATATAAGAAAATCGTTTCTAAATAAATTTTCATTTCACACTTGGCTTAGTTTTACGGTCGAATGATCCCGTATGGTTGGACGAGGCGCAAATTGCCCCGCAATATGTTGCCAATTGCATATAAGTATAATCCTAAAATCTGAAATCAATATTACGACAACACCTTGCGGTTTTAATATCCTATATACCTCGTATATATAATACCTCCGAATGTAAGAGTCATGGAAAACCGGGAGGAAGAGGAATAGGAAGTTGAAGACTGCAGATCAGGCTTTGCCGAATGTGCATTCGCTTCCATAGGTCAAGTCCCTGAAACATATATGTACAATAAGGTATATAAGTGCATGTTCTATACGTACCGATGGACGATGGGGATGTAGAAAAATAAGTCACGGTGGTACGTACCTACGTACGTACATGTTCAAGAAAGATAATTGGCCCCTCAAAGACCACTCAGTAGTGTATGGAGGTTTGAACCACCTCGAATCACGGACCATTGTGTCTCGTTCGATCGGTACTCTCCAACTTTTACCCTACAGCCACGTGTATATATTGTACATACCTATGTATATAGCTATAAATATATACATTATACATAAATATGTGTGTTTATATGGGGCGTTTCGCGTCAAACTGGCCGCGCCAATTTCGCACGTTATTTTCATTGGGTAAATAAATTAGCAATATTTTATTTGTCTGCGAAATCCTTGCACGTCTTAGGTAGAGAATTTTCCACTCTTTAGCGTGAAAATATCGATTCTTAATACGAAAGGCACGGAATACATTCGAAAGGGTCCATGTCCGTGCCCTTGGCCATAACTGCACCCCGTGCAAATTTGAATGAAATCGGTATGGCCATTTTTTTTTTCAAATCGATGAAAATGCTTTTCAAATGCGAAAAAATTGATATTTTTCCGTGAAAGAGCGAGAAATTTCCGATCGAATGCTTGCGGAGATTCGGCGGATGGATAAAAGGTTGCCAAATTATTTATTCGCTGTAAATAAAGTGCGAAATTTGGGTTTCTTTTGGAAAGAGGGTTCTTTTTTCTATAATGCATATGAGTACATATATTATACACACACATATATATATATTTATATGTAAAAATAAATGATCACCAAGTATGTATAACACATCCCTATCTCCCTCGTTTTTCAGGTCCTTTTTCATCTCGGCTTCTAGTCTCCCCTAGTCGACGAAAGAATATCGCGTAGAACTATGTTAGAGACCACTCGTACCTTGTGTTAGTATCATACATACTTATATATATACCCATGTACAGTGAGTGGCAATAAGGAAATGGAGCCACGTGCCGAGCTGAATGCCAGTAAAGAAGTGGACGTCACTTTGTCGTTGGTCATTTTATTGCACGTATATACCCAATTTTATATATATACGATGATATAACTTGAGGGATAACATTGAGGCAATTGTGTTTCTTCAGAAAATACACTCCGGAAAATTTCTGTCAAAAATCAACCGCAATTTCGAATGATAAAAATTCTCTTAAAAAAAGGGACCAAAAATTTTGAGGGATGATACGATTTTTCAATGATTTTGGATGATAAATGGGACCGAAAATTGGCTCGTACAAAATTCTGACTTTCTAGTTCATTGAATTTTTCACAGCATTCGTTAAAATTGAATAGGTTAATAAGTCGAGAGGTAGAAAATTGGAAAGACTATACAAAGAGTTTGAGTGATTTTTCACGGTTCTGTTGGAACCTTCGTTAAACGGTAGGTACTCAGAATCATAAACTTGTGAAATGACGTTCAATTATAAAATGAGGAATCGATAAAAATTGGAATAAATTGGCTAAACATCTACCTGGAAATTTTTTTTATCACGCTTCGTTAACTGCAATTATATATTTGAAATTGTCGATAAAAACGCCATCCAGTCCGAGGATCCTCGTCCTGTCTTTATAATAATAAGCGGTAAAAAGAAAGAAAATTGATTATCGTTGCAGGATGAAAGCACTGCGAGAGAATAATACTTGAAAGATAATCACGAGAGGTTTGAAAGCGTTAACAAGCTCGTCAAAAAGATGATATAAAAATAAATAAATAAATATATAAAGGCAAACAATTTTTACTCATTTTTGCAAATTTTGGGGTCTGTCCAAAAGCTCTGGGGGCTAAAATGGCTCCTTTTACTTCACCCTTAACAGTCTCCTTCAGGCCGGACATTATCTTGAACGTATCTTTAATAAGGGGGGTCATTTCGTCATTTTATTTTTATTTTTTTCACTCCTTTTTCCACCTTTTACACTATTTTCCCTTCTACGAGCTCAGACACCGGAACCCGGTAGGGTTTTCTAAAATTTATGGCGTGCGAGCCATTGGTCACACCGTCGCCTTGTCTCGCCTCGGACGCAAGGAGCCCCAGATAGCAAACTGTCCGAGAAATCCAAATCGTTGTTGCCAAAAACGAAAGACAAAAAGATGAAAAAAACTGTATATATAAAAAAAAATAAAAATAAGTAGAAAAACCTTTTATAAATAATTTAAGTGCCGTTCTCTTATTGCCACGTACATACTTATTGCCCTATACCTACCCCTTTAAATATAACGCTATTCAAAATTGGAACGATATTAATAAGCGCCCCAGGTTCTATGATAAAAAATTTATTCTTGTCAATACTCTTTTCATTATTATTATCATTATGTCTATAGATTCCCTGGGTTAAAAAAAAAAAAAAAAAAAAAAAAAAATGAACAAAAAACAATACCAAATAGGGGGTCAGAATTGTGGCAATTAAAGGCATTGGGTATCACGGTCTCGTGTATATATCTCAGTATGAAAACCCATCTGACAGTGAAATTTGTCGTAAAAACAAACTTTTGATAGTGCTAGAATACGTGGGTAGACACTTTTGGCCTTTTATTACACCCTTGCGGCTAAAGAAGTGTAAACTATATAAATTGCGAACATGAAGTACTGTTATTCGATTCTGACATCAGAATCTGGGTTTATAAAATGAAACTATACCAATTTGAATCTGAAATAGGACGAAAATTATTTGATTTTGAGCAGCTCGTATGAAATTTTTTTAGTTTTTCACATTCGAGAAGCCCTCCGAAAATTCCAGATCAATTGAAAAATTTTTTTGAGATCTCTTACGAATTTCGAAAATTCCAAATATGGTCTTTGAATAAAATAGTATACTACTCCAAGAAATTTGAAATTCTTGAACGACCTTTAAGAATGTATATTTTTACCTGAAATTTTCAGGATGTTATTTTTGTTTCGTATAAAAGCAATTGCTGCCACTAGAAAAAAAATTTGAAAAAAAATGATCCGACTTTTGACGATTTTTTGGAATTTCTCAAAATTCGTGAGCGACCCCTGGAGATTTTTTAATCGATCTAGAATTTGGGGAGGGCTTCTCAAATGCAAAAAACTAACAAATTTTCATACGAGACTCGAAATCAAAAAATAGTCGGTCCAAATAGGTAACTCTAATACATGTGACTCGGTAGAGTCTCGCGCCAAGTATTACTCTTACTAAAGGAAAAAAAAATGCAAGATATTATAGATGAACGTAAAACTAACTCAAATATCTTAAGTCGGAATATCTGCCACGTATCTTGTGGCTGAGGGGGGTTGATGCAGGTATGAAAACGGGGTAAAAAAAATGACCCTAATAGAATGAGGATCCTCGTATATTATTTTCCATTGTATAGGTTCGAATAGATTCACATCCATATCTAACCTAAAGTATATATTATATACGTATACGTGTAATATATACCCATATCTATGTACTCGGGTATATATATGTGTGTGCGTGGGTTCTTTCTTTTTTCTCCCCACATCGGTATAATAACCGCCACAGCCCCGCGTGCGTGGGCCCGTTTATAATCCTGTTTTGGACCCCATAGAAAATATATTTCGGCGGTCATTTCGCGAGGGTATCAGTATAGGCACGATGGACCCCCCGCGGTATCGAGACGGTATATACGGGGTGGATATTCCGTTGGTGCCGACTGCTTAAGCAGAGAAACGATCTAAGAGAAAGTCAGCCCCTGAAACGGGGCGAGGATCACGTGACTGGATAGGGACAGCTGTATTGAACGTAACCAGACAGTGTCTCCATTCTAGGAGCAAATTTCCTTAAACAAAACGGAAAAAAAAATAAAACAAGAAAAAATCAAAATTTAATTGAAAATTTAAGAATGTTGACTCTCCGAAATACTGAAAATGCATCCTGGGGCAGTTTTTACCTAATTTCAAAACGTTCGCCCTTTAGAAATCGACACGTGGATATTTTGCACGATTTTTACGAAGCTCTGACGACAATGATTTGGAAAAACGCTATTACGGTGTTTCGCCACTTTCTTCGTAACTTTTTCTGCGTTGTTTCTTTCCTTATTTTTTCATTTTTTGTTCTCCTTCTTTTTATTGTTCACGATACAGTGAAAAACGAGAGAATTGGAGAAAGAGATACTACAGATACAGAGGGGACGACATCGATCCTAAAAATTATTCATAGAGGTGGAAAAAGAGAAAAAAAAAAATTGACACAGCACCATTAGCCAGGTGTGCGAGAGCAAATAGCTGGCAAAGTCTGGAGGCGGTAAAAATTGCTCTTTCCAAATCTGTGCAGCGCCTCTGGCGTTTAGGGTATAGTACCTATACGTTATTCTTTTTCTTCGTCTTCTTCTTTTCTCATTTTTTCTTTTACTTTTACTTTTACTTTATTCTCTTTCGTTTCTTCCGAGCTATTTCTTCTCCTCTCCTCTCCTCTCGCCGTATCGCTGTTATAGGTAAGATATATACGAAGGGCGAGAAGACCTTCGTCAAATGTTACTCGTTATTTGAAGCTTACACATTTCAACCCATTATCGCCGAACGAGCTTTATATCTAGACAAAACATATATGAAACAAATAAGAGAAATAGAAAAGAAAAGAGAAAAGAAAAGGGACCCATCCGATCGTCGTTAGACGGTATTATACGTATAACGTGTTTCCAGGATATGACTAATTGTTTCCTCGGTTTTAATTCGCGGTACAAAATGACTCGATCGGTGGATACAGTCTGATAGCGATAGACAAATTGATAGACGAACCATGGAGACAGAGGATAGATATAAAGGTTAAATAAACGAGAGATAGAACATAGAAGCGAGGAAACGAGAAAACGAGGAAGAGGTAAAGGAAGAGGAAGAGGAATAGGAGTAAGCCGTTCGGATAATAAATTAATATACGGGCGTGTAGCAGCAGTAGGTACGGTGCTGCAAAATTCAGCGACGCTACTCCGACCAACCCTGTCGTAAATAAAAACCTAGTGTTCTTTTTGTTTCCGTATATTTTACAAAAAATAAAAATAAATAAATAAATAAATATAAAAAGGGTAAAGCGACACTGGAACTGAACAGTTATCCTATATATTATAGATATATAGACAGAGAGTGAGATAGGAAAAATTCACTAACATTCGATACACATATACTTATTCCTCCTATCTATAAATTATACGTTTATTGGACACTGTATGGAAATTAAAAAAAAAAAAAAACTCAATGAACAGCATACATATATCGATCAATGCTTTTAGTTAATAATAGTATAGAGTGTATACGGTATTATTTTAATATACAGGGTGTCCCGGAACTAAATGTCCAAAATGGACTGAATGTCCAAAATGAAAGGTGTCATAGAGGAGGTCGAACCGAGTAAATTTTCCCGAAGAACATCGGGTCTACGAAGTCGCGTTCGCGAGATATCAACGGTTAAAAAAAGTAGGGCTTTACGCCGCTGCTGCGCGCGCAGCAGCGGCGTAAAGCGCTACTTTTTTTAACCGTTGATATCTCGCGAACGCGACTTCGTAGACCCGATGTTCCTCGGGAAAATTTACTCGGTTCGACCTCCTCTATGACACCTTTCATTTTGGAGATTTAGTTCCGGGACACCCTGTATATAATAGGATATAAAAGCTTTGGAATACTAATAGAAAAGACGCGTTTAATGACTCATCGTTTTACGATCCTTTTCTTGAAAACCTTTTGCGCCTTGAACCACCCCCGTCCTCATCCCCAAAAAGTTTTCCCTGCACCATTAAAGTCCGAAGTCTGTCAAAAACTTTGGCCGTTTCGGGAGTTCCCTATATATACTATATATACCTTCGCATATACGTATATATACCCTCCGTGTGGCGTGGCGTGACCGTGATAAAATAAGGAAGATAGAAATGGCTCGGGGAGATATATCTTCTAAGATTCGATATATATCTCAAGGACCTGGATTATAAATAAAGTGCATTTTATAAGACTGGTTTTTTTTCGCGATTCGAGAATTCAGTGGGTATATACCTATACATATATATCCAAGGAGGAGGATAAGGAAGATCTGCGGGAGTCCGTGGAGACGGAATTGGCCTGACTTAAGTTCTGCTAAAAGCAGTAAAAACTACTTTACCGAAAGTTTAATAGATCGGTTATATATATACGTATATTATATATGACGTACTATATGAAATATTTTATCTAGTAATCGACGTAGAGTACCTCACAGCCGGTTTATTTCATTTTTTCAAAACCCTCGTTTCCCTTTTTTTCTGTTTTTTGTATTTTTTTCCGTGATCCCGTTTTTGGTCTTTTGTCCCAGTGATGAAACCGTAGGTACATACCTTCTGGAAAGCGTGAAAAGCCTTTTTCCTTATTCATTCATTTATTTCGTAAGTAACTAAGCTCGGAACGGGGACTTTAATACTCATAATTACACCGTCTTAATCCAATTTCAAACGACCTTTGAAAGATTCAACTGATTTCTCCGGACTCGAAATGACTCAAAATATATTCTGAATCAAATTTTGAATGTTATATCATTCGTAGCAGACGATAATGCGATATTTTACCCACAGATATACTCAAACGAGGTGGAAAGGAGGAAAAAATTGAGACTTTTACAACGTTGGCTAGTGTTTTTTTTCTGTTTTTTTTTTTGTCAGTTTTCTTTTCTTTTTTTTTATCTACATGATAGATAAGAACGACGGGCTTTTCAGACTTCAGGAGAATGAATGCGTACCTACCAGCTCCCTCTAGTCATTCATATTTTCAGCTTATGCAAAATATTGGAAATTAAATTTAGCTGGTTTTTGCCGGGGCTGCGTATACCCTGGGGAATTGTAGGTACAGCGTCAGGACGTCGCGAGGGATGCCAATGTTGGTTTAGGCTGACGACGTTACCTCCAAGCGATTATGCAAGGTGAATATTTTCACTGGGATTTTACATTTTCATACTCACCGTTTCTGTACTACATATATATACATATATACCCATTCTCTTCTATTCTATTCCATTCCATTCTACTCCGTTTCGTTCCGTTCCATTCCATTCTATTCTTTCAACGGGCACACATCCATACATCACCATATCACACATCACACTACGCTGAGCCAAAACAAATCGACATTTTTTTCTTTTCGTTTCTTGTATTTCAGTTCCTTGACCGGAACAAAAGTAGTACTAAAGTTCGTCCTCGTGCTCGGAATTTTTTTTTTTTTTTTGGATCGCTGATTGCGAATCCGAGGTCTCAAAATTCCGGATTCCGCTGCACATTTCTGGATCCAAAATGTTGATTGTTTGAATAATTAGAATGTTTGGATCGGTTCCACGATTTTGAATTTTGAATTTTGTATCTTGGAATCGGAATCAACGACCCAAAAAACCTTCAGCACTAAGACAGACTTTCGTACTACTTGTTTCCGGTCAAGTTATAACGGACATTAGTAACATGAAGTAAGGTTTCGCGTGATAATCAAGTGGGGAACCTCATTGTCGATCGAGGTGCCACTTAGAGTTTAATGACAGCGCTGCCCTTTTGGGAAGTTGATAATTCGACGTAATTCTAGAGACTCTTGGGGTGGGAGTTGGAGAATAAAAATCTCACGTGCCTATAGTCGCAGGAAATAATGTCCTTGTACATTTTGTTGGTTGGGTTGAAACGAGGCAATAATTGAGACAATAAAACCGGGGTATTAGTGCTCGTTGTTTTGAACCCCTCGTCAAAAAAGGAGACGAGGGGTTAGGAAGAGAAATAAAAAAAAAATCAACCGCGGAGGGTCTAATGCGTGGTTGTGGTTGTTTTTAAAGAGGGTGTATCGATTTATTGTCTTAAAAAATTTAAGATATATGTACTCGTAGTTACGGAAAAAACATTCTTTAAGGGAACCAGTACAGCTTGGATTTGGAATTTCAGAGTACTCCAAAATGCATTTATTTGTCAGCCAAAGTTTATCTCACATCAAAAAAAAATTTTCATTGAAAACCTTTGTCGTAAGGTTTCAGGCACATCGTTGGTCCGATTGAGGTCGTTGAGGGCTCATTTTGTTCAGAAAAGAAATCCTCATCACGTGAACGAGGGATTCTTTTTACAATTTCGTGTTGGCCGAGTTATTTGCAAATTAGTGGCCTAAATATTGAAAATTTTGGATAATTGACCGTAACTTTTCACATGAATTTTTTTTTACCGATCCCCACGTTCATAGGATGTAGAATTGCTGTCTGAAGAATGCAAGACCTTGAGAGTTTGAATTGGACCAACGATGTGCCTGAAACCTTACGACGAAGTTTTTCGAAGAAAATTTTTTTTTGATGTGAAATAAGCTTTGGTTGTCAAATAAACAAATTTTGGAGTACCCCAATTTTCCCAAAGCAAGCTGTACTGGTCCCCTCAAATCAGTTTTAGATTTTGAATTTTTTTTTTCTTTTTTTGAAAGGCACCTGTTCCATCGGTCGAAATTTGAAGTGTTTAACACGTACTTTGGATAGATAAAATGTATGGATAGACGTGTGCACCGATGAGACAGTTTGAAATAGATCTTCGTTCCGGGGGTATTCTAATCGTCGGGATTGCTTGCTCTCTCAATCACTGTAGCATACAGTGAGAAAAGAGGGAAAAAGGAAAAGAGAGAGAAGAGAGAGTGAGAGTGAAGAGGAAATAAGAATAGCTGTAGCTGCAAAGAGTAAAGAACAAAGAACAAATAACAATAGCAGGGGGTATAACGCAGCTGTCTGAGTCTCGTTGATAAATGAAAGCCCATTAACCGAAAACCAAAATATTCATTTAAATTTAATATCCCGGTGGCCCGCCGACGCCTAAAAAGTCCAATCAGAAACCGCGCAAATATGCCTCGGCTAATGTAGATAAATGAAAGTCAACCGTTGTATAAAGTTTTGCTTTTGAAACGAGAACCTTTAACGGTCATCAGGGGTGGTACATTTTTGTTTTTTGTTCTTTTTTTTTTTGTTTTTTTTTTTTGGTATTAATCAGGAAGTACGGGGAGGGTGAATTTTTTTTTTTTTTTTCTCACAGGTATGTCTGAAAATCTGACCGAAACCAATAACTTCCTTTTTTTTTTGAAAATTTTCAATTTTCATAGCGGGAAGTTAAAAAATTGTTTCCAACTTTTATTTTTAAATACAGAAATGAATTTCATTTTTTTTTGCACGGGGTGCTACGGAAACTTTGAGACACTACTGTCCCGCGTGTGCCCGTGTGCTTATATATTCGCAAACGTGTCTCGTCTCCCCCCCGATCCCAAAGGTAATACAATATTAATCGTTCAGTTTTACCACGGTAATGGGATATCGCAGTGCGACTCCCTTCCGGAAAATATCATCCGAACGAAATTCCGAAACATTTAAAGACCGCCACGTAACCGGAGCCCAGCCATGGTCTTTGAATTTTAACTTTCACTTTATTTCAGGGTCAATTTTGGGGCCAAGCGGACTAAACTTTCCTCTTTTCCTCCTTCTCTGTTTTATATCTTTTGCTTTTATTTCGGAAATTGAAATTTCATTGATCGTCATATCAACATTAACGCTCATAAAACTTATTAAAAAATAAGGGATGAGACGATTCTCTGGACCCCATATCGTGAGGATCTAGTCAAAACTCTGTTTTCCATTTCTGTCGATGATTTCGAGAACTTCAGACTTAGAGAAATTCATAGGATTCAGGATCTAAAAAATTTCGCAATTTGTTTTATAATTTTTTGACATTGTTCCTTCTGACCGTGATCGTTACCTGATATTTCGTTCTGATCGAAATTTTGAATGTTCGATGTAGCAAATTCCGCGTTCTTCGTTTATTTTCTCATTTTTTTTTTTTCCAATCCAGTAAGAAATGACTTGGCATAAGGTTGAAAGACCTGCCCTGTACAGTTGGTCAATAATTTACCTGCGCGTGCTCAAGGACTGAACGACGCCTAGACAGTATATAAGTATATACAGATCTATGGTTATGTGAGGTATATACATGTACCATACATATACACAGCTACGGCATAAACTCGAATACGAATAACTACCTGTCGTATACGGTGCGGGTGTTCCGTAGTATGAAGAACGTCACGAGGTAAGCCCGGAGTTATTGAGAACGAACTATGGAAGAACAAAGACCCTTGCAGTGTTGCGAGCTACTTCAGTTTACTAATGAACCCAGCTGGGTGTACACTTGAGTGAGGGGCACTTTTACTTGGGTTGTCGTGTCGCGCTCGCTGTCTACAGACAACAATGCCATTCTGTGCGCGGTGAAATTCTCAAAAATAAAAAATAAAAAATAGGAACAAAATTTTCGTTGACTTTATATTTTTGTCTTTTTCGCTCTCTGTCATTTTTACTTTCAGTTCTGCGGTTCCGAAACAAGGAACCAATTATCGTATGATAAATGAAGAGGAAAGGAAAGGGAATGTTGGAGTCTTTAGAAAGAATGAGCGAGAGGAATGAGATAATGTATATAAGGTAGAGTTAGGTAGGTAATTGTTGAATGAGAAATATGATTAAAACTGAAATATATAAAGAAATGAGAGTAGCGGCCATCTTTGGATCGTTGGATCCTTGAGCTGCCCGCGAAATTGAATGGAAATGTCGAATTTCGGGTGAAAAGCTTTCATACGCATATCTCGCTGTTTGTAGAGAACAATGTCATTCTGTCTTCTGAAATTCTTCCGAAACATCAAACAGGATAAATTCGCGTAGGGACTCGTCCCAAATAAAGTGTAAAAAATAAAATAAAATGAGGAAACATAAAACAAAATGAAATCCCTTCGATTCAACGTTCAACCCCTCTCACGCATCTTCTAGTGGTAGGTATAGGTATTTCCTCGAGATAAAACAAAAAACGGAAAAACAAGAAGAGGAAAAATACGTTCGACGACGAATGAACAGGTATGTACATACATACGTATATACGTACGTATGTACCAACGCACACATATCCATATACCAAACGAGATTTATATTTCAATCGCAGTTATTTAAATGAATAACAATCGTTCAAACGACTGGCAAATTGGGAAGCCAGACTAATTGTTTCTCTCTGCCCTACTCCTTTCCTCGTCCTCCTCTTTCTCCTCTTATCCTGCAGGCTACAACGTATATACACTCTCATACGATGCGAGCGTTATCACATTCGAAAATATCGACGTCTTTACACCCCTTCGTGACCTTATACAGTATTTCTGACTTAGAGACACCAAAACCTTGCAAATATCGTGGACATTTCATTGCGCTTGAAACATACGTATATGTGACTTCGAGAGCGGGCAGTGTAAAAATTTTTTGACTGATGTATACCCAAGAAAAAAAAAAAAAAAAGAAAAAATCCCTGGAAAGAATCTTTTCTAAAATGAAGGGAAAAATGTGAATTAAATGAGACGGTGCAGTGTACCTTTATTTTTCATTTATTTCTTTCTTTTGAAAATCCCAAATTGAAACGTCTCCAGTTTTTCTTTTTGTTCCTTCTCTTTTTTTTTTTTCTCCGTTTTCTTCAAAGAATCCCCGCAATCCTCGCGTATACCTATTTTCTATCCCAAAATACACAGACTCGAGGTAGTAGGTACTCATCCCTCAGACGGCCCTCTAGTCTGCCTTGTCCTCTTATGACCACGCGGCCCTATACCAACGATAACACAGAGCGATCACCTTTCAAAGGTACCGCAACAGTATTACCCCTCAACGGTCCGGATCGTTGGACGGGTTTGTTTGCCTGTAGGCCAGGGGAGGATTGGTTATCACCTATCGGTCTTTCTTTGCTATTCCTGTGTCCGTGTTGTGTCCGTCCGTTCGTACGTGGACCGCGGTATATCATGTTGATAAAAATTTGCATAATGTTTGTTTTTTTATCGTTTCCTATATACAGAGCGTTTTCAGGGATGCTTGTTCGCAAGCTCTAGTCGAAATAGAATTTCTAGCTTTATTCCATAAGCTCTACAAACTAGAATTTCAGGGTAGGATTGCAGTGCATGTAATGAAATTCCGATTTAATGCAACTAAAACAGAGAGTTATGTCCGTTTTGAGAAGAATTTAGATACGCGCAAACTAGACTTTTGAAATTCTAGTTCGGATCTCTGAATCCTAGAATTCAGTGCAGTTTTGATCTACACCTCCTCGATATTTGATAAAACGTTTTGCGAACTAAAATCGATCATTGAGATGATTTTTCGACAATTTTCTGTGATCTAATTAGAATTTGAAAATTTATTAGGACGTCAAGACACCGATCAAAATTCCTGATGCATTTATGTCGGGATTTAGGTTCTGAAGGATCAATCTGGGATTTATATTTTATATTATAGGCCTCGGAATGACTCCGGGGTATAAAATTTTCAACAGCCATATATATGAGACCCGAATGTATATTTCTGATTAAATTTCTGTAATATATCCTGTCGCAATGTAGTCTACCTGCTAATTGCAAGAATTCTGCATTACTTTAAATCTCAAAGAAAGAATTGCCTTGGGGAGTAACATATGTGCAGCATGGATATATACATGTATTTACACACGCCTCTGCAGTCCCCAGACGTGCGTCTTTGCATGCTTGTTAACGAGGAGATGGGCGCTCAAATATGGACCAGGGCGAGAAGCATGGGTAAAGAAAAAAGCCGAAAAAAAATGAAAAAAAAAAATAGAATAAAAAAATAAGTAATGAAACGAAACGAAATGCTTCGAGGCAAAAAACAAAACGGGATCAACCGAATGCACGCAGTCTCTCAGAAATTCTTTTTTCTTTTCATTTATTATTATTATTATTATTATTATTATTTTTTTTAACATCGTTCCTGGTTCATTAGCTCCCGATAGAACCTTGATTTTCAACTTCCATCTGGAGTCACCCTGTCTCGTCGATTAAAGCATATACTGTAAGCTGGGGACGTGGCGAGACCAGAAACCGGGATACCGAAATCCAGAAGATCAAGGACGAAGTAGAGGGAAGCATACGGGAGAGAAAGAGAAGGCTTCGGATATATAGGTATACATACAATATATACATATATGTATATAACAAGATATAAATTACAAATCGTGGCGCATTTCGACCGGAAGCACGAAGCGCTCTTTCGTTTATACACGCGCGAGATAAAATTGGTTCAAAAATATAGTCATATATAATAATATATACGTAGGTATATACATATGTATATAGAAACGGTTGTAACAAAGAAAGAAAAAAAAAGAAAAAATAAAAAAATCTCTAGTAGGTAGTCGAATGAATAGGGAACACGACATGTTACTCTACCCGGTCGTTTCGATCGTTGAAAAAATGAAAAAAATAACTAAATTTAAAATGAAAAACAAAAAAAAAAAAAATCTGAAGAAGAATCACGTATTGCAGGTGATTTAAATCATACGATCATTAGAGCAAAAAATCGTTGAGTCGTGATCACGGTCGAATAAAATAATATGATAAACGATCTTACTATATACTGACGATGAAATATATTTCGGATGCTCTGCCTGTTCAGAGTCACGTTTTTTATTTGTTTTTAATTCTTTCAATCTGAGAGAAGCTTGTGGCTGAGGCCCATGGGAGTTTATATAAACAAAAAATAAAACTAGATCTGGAAAACGACGGAGTAGTTGAAATTGCCGCCGTATATATCGACGCGTCAAAACAATTTATGTAGTTTAGTGCACGTTGCGTACGAGATGGCTCACTATGCGAGTGAATAACTGAAGTGTTTAAAGAAGAAGAAGAAGAAAAAGAAAAAAAGAAAAAAATCCATATTTTATTGAGTTTCTTCAGATTTTTTTTTTGTCTTTTAACCCCAAAATCTGTCTATTCTTAGGTTACGAGTAAAAACGTATATCTGTAAGTGATAAATTTTTGTGTGAAAAAAACAATTAATAGAAATCGATCGAATCTGCCGTTTTTCAAATAGTAGGAAGATATGTTCCGATATTTTTGACTAAAAAAAAAATACGTAGGGTAAGAACGTGGAAGTTCCTGAGGCTGGTGGTTATATAGCCACGTCTTCGACGACGCCGCGACGCCCGCCCCTGCGCATAGAGGTTCAAGCTCCCGCGTTCATTCCCTGACGAGAAGAGGCCAGGTGTTAAGGATGTCTGTAACGGTCCAACGCCCTGACAACCCCGAGGTTACAGATAGAGACAAGGGTGCCGAGACATATTTTTAGCGTTATATATACCCGACGATTCGGGGCTCGACCCCCGAGCGGAGAACGAAGGGACGACATCTCATCTTCTACCGAAAAAGAGAGAGAGAGAGAGAAAGAGAATGGGGAGGGATCCACACGCGAGTCTCCTTCTTCTTCTTCTTCTTCGTCGAGGTTCTATTTTCGGTAGTCTCTTTGGATGTCGTCTATTAAGAATTAACACGCTTTTACATGCCTGTGTCTCCGCGGCGTGATGTCACTCGTACAAAGTCTGTACAGTACCTACGCTACGGCCCCATCCTTTTTCTTCGTCTAAACCTGACGAGCCTAAACCCAAACCCCAAACCCGAACCTAAACCTAAACCTAAACCTGTCGACTGTACCTATACTTAGCGCAGAGTCGAGTAAATGCTCTCAGTAAAGCGCGTTAACGAGTGGCTAATTCCCAATTGGGCCTTTCCAAGTTTACCGAAGGGAAAGTTATAGTGTCTCTCCCAAAACTCAAAGCGCGTCTTATACTGCAGGATGGGGCATCGAGCCAGGCAACCGTTGAGCCCCAAGATTTTCTCTAGATTGCTTGTTAAGTCTCTCAGAACCATTAACGGCGTTGCTAGTTTCTAAACAACTGTCTATACATGCCTATAATGGTACGGAGTACCATCTCATACCTACATAGCTACGCTCTATACTATTATATGTATATACCTATTTCTATACTAGATCAGCAATAGAATAATTTATACGTATATATGGGGCGTTTCGCGTCAAACTGGCACAAATTTTGCACTTTATTCATCATCGAATGCTTTTCAAGCTTTCGATAGCTGGAAATTCGCCGCTCTTTTCATTAAAACGGCCCATATATGGCGAGGTACGGTTAAAAGAAGCTCTCGTGCGTATCCCTTCGACGGATAAAAATTCGTGGACAACTTGTTCGAACTATTTTATTTATTTATGGAAATGATATCGGATTGAATTTTCATCCTTTTTATTTTTCAATTTTCGTTTCTTTTTTTCAAGTCAGTTTTCGGTATATATGGGCATGATACCTCCGCGTCGCGTTTCGCCGGTTCGCCGACCGTTGGCCGCAGGCGACCGCCCGCTCCCCGGTTGGTGAAAAGATAATCAAATTACTACGAAGCTCTGCTCGTTCGTCCGCAGTCAACGCCGACGCGATAACGTCCCGGCGCCGCGCCGCGCCGAGCTCGGCCTTGTTTCGCTACGTTTCGCGAACTCGAATAAGAATTAGATTTTACAAGAATAATTAGATACTTCGTTTGTTCAATGCGAGTCAACGTACCTTGTAAAATAATTCTTCTTCTTCTTCTTTCATTCCTGCATTCAATCGTTCAAATTTTTCAGACTAAGGCATATTACGTCGCGGATAATTTTTTTTTTTTTTTGTGTATTAGAAAAAATTGGGCAAAATTTTTCGCGAATCTGATGTTCGAAACGTTTGACGATAATCTGCAAAGAGAAAGCCAACGGATGTACATCCTTATCGTTAAGATAAAAGAAAAGAAAAAAAAAAAAAGCTAAAAGCTGAAAAGGGAAATGAGAACCAAAATACGCGTCACGTCGTTGTAATTTTACTTCTACAAGTAACGGGGGTATATATAGGAAAAGCAGCCCTGCACCGAGTATAAAATTACCGTTATTATCAGCGGTTAGTAATTATCAATTAGCGAAATCGCCCGCGTACCCGTATATAGGTATAATTTCGTGTCCAAAATGCGTAATAATATACACCTAAAACCGTGGGAGGGAGGTGCGTATAAAAATTACGGGAAAGTATTCAGAAAAAAATTAGCCGAGAAGAAAGAAGAACAAAAAAAAAAAAAAGAGGAGAAAAGATTCAAAGAGCCAAAAAAAAGTGGGGAATAAAAAGAAAACTGAAAAGTTTATGGATGCAATGAGCGAGAAGTGAACCGCTCAATTAAAGATGATGATTTTTGATGATTTCTTTTGAGTATTTTTTTTTTTTTTCTTCTTTTTTTCATTATTTCATCGTCTTACGATTATTTAAGGAATCCACCGCGCGCGGTTTTTCTCGAAAGAACGAACGGAAAAAAACGTCTCGAGTCTATCCTCCCATTTCTCAATGACTAGACAAGGGGCCAAACTACGGGACTAATGGGCCGCTGTTTACGTAACGACCAAACACAAATTGACTTGACACAAACACGTACGCCTGCTTACTTTTCTGTGATTTGATTTGCCTATATACCCAAATACGAAATTTGGTGTATCTTTTTCAACCGAGTGAACAGACTAATTGTGACTCGAGAATATGGTGAAAATTACTCGCGAGGTAAGGATGAAACCGATTTCCAAGGGAGTAAACAGGAAGTTAAAGAAGACCAAAACGTTGGATGTGAGGAGAGGCGATCTATTTATGACGAAGGAAGTATCTTAGACCATTCTCATATATAATGTGAAAATTAATAAACGCTGTTTTATGTAATACACGTTCATTCATGATTTAGTATCAAACTTTGTTCACGTGGGTAGACGTAGGTACACCACCGCAATTTATCCTCGGTATAATAAACCGCGATTTAGTGTAATCAGATAGTTGCGGTTGCATAGAATCAAGTCAAACTATCACAATTAGTATGATGTTATCATTTTGATACACGAATCGTGCGATACGAACGAAATTCACAATATAATTTCATTCTAATGATCAGAAAACGTGGAGTTCATAAAAAATTAGAAATTAACAGTACATCTTTCAAATCAATCAGAAATTGGAAACGGGGGGGTCGGGTTGTACTTCTGATTTTCCAAAATCAGTCAAAATTACGAATTTGTTTCAGACGATTTCGAATTTTCAGAAACGTTCAAGTTCAGAATCTTGAAATTCGGAATTTTGATTTAATTTTATTTATTTTTGGATAAATTTTTTTTTTCTTCGATTTTAGGCCAATTTTTGTAAACGTTCACAAACGTCCAAAATGGACTAAATGTCAAAAATGGACTAAATGTCCAAAATGGACTAAATGTCCAAAATGAAAGGTGTCATAGAGGAGGTCGAACCGAGTAAATTTTCCCGAAGAACATCGGGTCTACGAAGTCGCGTTCGCGAGATATCAACGGTTAAAAAAAGTAGCGCTTTACGCCGCAGCTGCGCGCGCAGCAGCGGCGTAAAGCGCTACTTTTTTTAACCGTTGATATCTCGCGAACGCGACTTCGTAGACCCGATGTTCTTCGGGAAAATTTACTCGGTTCGACCTCCTCTATGACACCTTTCATTTTGGACATTTTGGACATTTAGTATATTATTGATTTTCCCCAAAAATAGCAACATTTTCACATCTTGCCAGCTGCACAAACGACTCTTTATTCTGTAGACTCGATGTATGTGGGACGAAGTTCATGAAGTCTGAAATAATTTCGAATTACGTCTAGTGAAAACGTGAGAAATGTGAAGTAGACAAAGTATACGTATACAGTAATAAATTCCGAGGCAAGGGATTCCGTTGTGAAAATCCTGTAAAATTACAAACGTATCAGAAATGGTTGAAACAACGGTATAGAACAAGGAATAGGGAGTTTGCGGTGAGAATAAATCGACGATGCTTTCTTATGGGTGTAAAAATTCTATGTAAAGGTGAACCTGCACCCACCTACCTACCTATCTTCTTTTCCACCCTTACCTAGCCATCGGCGAAGGTGAGGGGCTTAGGAAATAATATTATTTATCAATCTTCGAAGGCGATGGCGACGGCGTTGCGCACTAGCACACGTGTGCTCCCTTTGTACATGTATAATGCATCCCCTGGGGAGAATTGAGGGGGATGATACGTGCCCGGCGTGTCGATGGGATAAGACTTAGAAGTTGGTGCAGAGTGAGACTCCTTATGTTATCTCTGTGACTATATGTGTGGCTATGGGTAAAATGTTCTCGAAAAAAAAAAAAAAATTTCAAAATACAAAAATTCGCGTTTACAATATTTGCTAATTAATTTTTCGAGCTTAAGATCGTTTTTTTTTTGGATCTCACGACACATATTCATTTAACGGAAAAACGAGTACACTGCAGCCAATTAAATGATATTATTTTCTCGGTCAAATTTCGCTACAATAAACGCTCTTTGATTCGGTGTTCATAAACTCGGTGAAAGGGCTGTATAACCAATTTTATTATAAATTAGGTAAAAGCTGTTTGTGAAAGCGTCGACGGTATTGCGTCACTTGAATTTTGTCGCCAATCCTCACATCGCGATCGTCACGCCTTAATGGTTAATGAATTGTAAATGAAAAAAAAAATGAAATAAAATATAATGAATATATCCGTCGAGGTCTCGACGAAGTTATATACATAGATATATAATATATACGCATATACATTATATTGATCTATTTCTTTTTGTTCATTTTTATTTATTTGTATATACAAGGTAGGTATATATATTTTTTTTTCCATACGCACAGAATCAGCTCCGTGTCTATACGATTTTTTTTCAATTTTTTTTTTTCTTCCATTTCTTCTGTATGTATAAGATACTAATTAACCTCTCCAGTGATCAGATATCTATCGCTTCCGGTTGACGTGCCTAATTTAATTGACAGCTACAAAAGTCAATATCAAAGGCGATACGGTTTATTCGTTTTATTTTATTTTTTTTTATTTTTTTTTTTTGTCGAGGCACTCGGGTAATTCTACTATATACCTATATATATATATATACCTATACGAAGGGAAACTCTGCAGCATCATGCTGTATACCATATTTCGAGTATCATCGAAAACTCGAATTCAGTAGTCAAATAATGGGGCTTTCTTTGAGGGTCGGTCCTTTCTTGATATATATATATACGTATACAATATAAAATAGTTGCGAAAAAAGTATCTGAAAATATACATCTCGGCCCTATAACGTTCGACGATTTTCTTATTTCTTTTTTTCATTTTTCCCTTTTTTCTTCATCTTCTTTCTTTTTTTTTTTTCTTTCTCTTTTATATCGTAGCTTAAAACCAACCCTCTTCTATTAAATGTCGTGGAAAGCTAACAAGTTACGAGTCTACACAGTATACTGATCGTCGACTGTCGTCTGGACCTTGAGCCTTGAGCCTCAGAGTCTCGAAGCAGAATGGTTTGGTATCCCCGTTGAGTTCGTAATTGAAAATTGGATTTACAACAAAAAAAAAACGGAAAAATGGAAGAAAAAAAAAAACATCAAAATAATCTAGAAGCATTTGAATTCCTTTATTTTTTATTCCGAACGATTCGGCCGGGCGGGGGGGGGGGGGGGGCTTTGGATAAAGGGAGAGGGATGATTCGAACACGGCTTTCGGCCTTCTGAAAACCATAATACAACCCTGAGCGCGAAATGTGTATTGAAAAATCTGTTGGTCTAAGAACCGCGTGAAATATCGTCCCCTTTTCATCGAATTCTTTGAGAATCGGATAGAAAGGTTCCTGCAGGCTGTACGAGTATCGGTGATATATATGTATATGTATATGTGTACGCGTGGGTTTATATGTGCGGGAAACATATACGAGAAGGAGTAGAGGAGGTGGAGCCGAGGGAAAAGCTTCGACGTAGCAAGAAAACGATCAGATTACCATTTTTTAGCTCTTCGGGAGAAACCCCAACAAGTAATTCTGTGTTTTCAATCTTGGCGAATGACACGGAAAAGCCTTGTCGTGCTATACGTCAAACTGGGGAAACTATTGTCCAAAAAATTCACGCCTTTCCTCGGGTATAAATGACTAAAGATTTCAAACTTTCGGTCAAGTTCAGATAAGGTGGGCTTTCAGCCGAATCATCTGCCGACTGTTTCTTCAATTTTACCTCTAAAGTTCACATTCCTTTTTAGATGATTCATGCCTTCTCTCTCTTCATTCTTTATGGTCACGTATACTAGCTTTTCTTTAAACATTGAAAAAACGCTTGGCTTTTATTTAACGGGGGGGGGGAGCTACGAACCCTTCAATTTTTCAAATACGCGATCCGTACCTTTTTACATTTCATAAAAAAAAATTTCGCTAGAACCGATCTTGGATTAAATCTACTTCATCAATTTTACGATATGGTAGAGTAGCAGCTGTAATCTGCGATCAGTACAAATTCCTCGCATTATCGCAAATAGTTCGATCCTCCGAAACCTCAATTCCCTTGTCGTTCGGTTTTTGCCAGTAAAAATATGCCGATTTTATTTTCGAATTGGAATTCATTCGTCAATCAGTTCGCAAAACGTTTTATCAAAGATCGAGGAGCTATAGATCGAAACCGTGAAATCACTGTAAGCCCTGAAATTCTATTCCGATCGCGACGATTTTTGAAATTTGAATTTCTCGTTATAGATATACGATGAAAAATATATCGTTGATTCTCGAAGAAACGTTGATCTTCTTCGTTTGTAATAAAAATTGTACCGTTTTTTTTTTTTTTTTTTTTGGATACTCTCCGACCAATTTGCGATGAAATATATATTTTTTTGTACTTTCAGCGTGGGATAAAAACTAATTAAAGACTGAAAACCCCGTCGTAGCAATTTTCGACTCGGTTTTTAACCCCTTTTCCAGAATCACCCCTTAATTATTTTGCCAGCCAACTGATGTAAAGCGAATTTGTAACAACTTCGTGTCACCCTACGTGCGTGTGGATTTCGTCTAGGTTGGGCAAAGGGGTGGCGAATGCCCGAAGCGTGGCTCCTCCGGGTGGGGGGTGCCGGTACCACGACGTCGGCGGGCGTCGGGACGCCTGCTCGGAATTCAGTCCGACCCGGACGCCGAAGCTATCCACGCGCAAGCCGAGCTTCGGAGAGCTTCAGTGAGAGTTTAGGTTGATCGTCGTGCTGTCGCAAGCTCGTCGGTGACGTTGGCGTTCGATACCCGAGCGAGCGAATCTTTGCTAAAGGTTGGTTCACAGGGATTTTAGCCGTACGAAAACCCGCGTCGAGTATTTACCCCCAAAAAAAATTTCTTTGGGGGTTGGATCATAACGATTATCCACAATAAGAAGAATAATAATAATAAGAAGAAGGAGACGCTCTCAAGACGGAGAGTAAAGAGTGAGGAGAAACGCATTTAAGAATCGTAAACTCGAACGGGATCGATAACACGCGACGAACCCGAGTCTCGCCTTTGCCACAGAATATCGCATAGCTGTGAAAAAAAGGGCTAAAAAAAAGCCCAAAAAATCCAAAAACCTTAAACCTATACGCGTATTACATTCGACCTATGAACCAAGGGAACAGTATTATATATTTTGTGAGACAATCAACGATCGGAGTGTAAATCCCTATAATAACGTGATAGTGGTGATTTTGTTGTTTCCTTTTTTCTTCTACACAATATAAATTACAGTGAATGGGTATATGGGTATATATACTATACCAATACCATCTAAAAGAACGTTCATTATTTAATATCGGAGTTCGTTGAATATCACATTCTGTGTTCATTGTGTACAACAGATACCCTATTTATTTTCTATCTACGTCGATGATAATTATCGATAACAAGATATACCTATAGCGAAATAGAAATAGAAAGAGAAAATAGGAGGAGGGAGAGATGATGCAGTTTGATTGCTCGAACGTGAATGACCATTGATTAAATGCATTTACTTTCTTTTCTTTCTATTTTCATTTTATTGATATTATAATCGAACTGCAACATTTTGGAGTATAACGACCGTTGCAACGCGTTTCCTGGATACATTATAGAGCGTTTATGATAAAACGTTTACGGTATACTGCACTTTGACAAAATAGACGTATAGACGTGCGACAAGTTCAACGTGTTAATAATAATTGACGATAAAAACGATAATAATAATAACGATAATGTAAATAAAATTCTCACGAAACTTTGAGTTGTTTTCCTAATTAAAAGAGCAAAGTAAAAAAAGGAGAAAAAACTGAATTAAATTTATTATTCGTTTGTAAAAAATAAGCCTGAGACTCGATAATCGAGGAATATCGGAATAGTGAACGAAAACAAAGAAAGAAAGAAAAATAAAAATCGAAGAAGCGGAGTCAACGTTTATATTAAATTCAGGTAGTGTGGCGAATATAAAAACATCTGTCATCTAATTTAAATGATAAATCTTCTATAGTGAGTGTGTATATAATAATGTGATTGTCTTATATTTGCACATTATACCTAACTGCATTGTGACGTCTCGTATATAAAAAAAAAAAAAAAAAAAAAAAAAAAAGAGAGAAAAAAAGAAAATCCCTTGTGTCTGTGACGTCTTAACCCTTCTTTGTTGCTCGTCTAATAATAATAATAATAATAAAGGAAAGAAAAAAGAGAGAGAAAGAAAAAGCAAAAAATAAAATATATATATATATATATATATATATTTTGTGGCTTCTGTCTTCCTATGTGATACAACGCACAGAGAAAAAAACGTAAGTAGATGTGATGTAGAGCTTGCAGAGGTGTTGCAGTAGAACCGGTAACACCATTAACCTCGTCGCAACGGAGGAAAAAGAGATAATAATTGTCAACGAAAAAGAGAAAAGAAAGAAAGAAAAAAAAACGAAAAATAAAAATTGATTCGAATAGTTAAAAAAAAAAATACAAATTCCTTATTGCAATTCTTGTTCTTGTATCGGGAAAATTCAATCGCGACGGATTGATACCTTTTTGTCCTTTGATCCCCGTATGTATGTACATACGAGGATTATTAACTTCTTCTGTATCACATCTCTCATGGGATAATATATAATGTATGTACTTGTATATAGATACTTGTACGTAGATATGTACTGTTTGTATAAATCGTGTATTACGTGTATATGTGTTAAACATGTGATGTAGATGTATGTGTATGTATGTATGTACATACGTAGTGAACTAGCGTGGAAATTGCAACGACAAAGATATGAGAGAGAGAGAGAGAGAGAGAGAGAGAGAGAGAGAGAGAGAGAGAGAGAGAGAGAGAGAGAGAGAGAGAGAGAGAGAGAGAGAGAGAGAGAGAGAGAGAGAGAGAGAGAGAGAGAGAGAGAGAGAGAGAGAGAGAGAGAGAGAGAGAGAGAGAGAGAGAGAGAGAGAGGAAGAGAAAATCATAAATTCCCTTGATAGATTCACCCTGCAGGCCAACCTAGAACTCTGTTCCTATCTATCTGATATCTCGTTTCACTATTTATACATATAACACTGCAGCCAGAGTACCATTTCAACATTCGACGTTACGGGTATACTATATACATACTGGTGCAGAATCCGACGAGTAGGTAACACTGCCAGTAGCTGTGATTCAGATTTATACTTCTACATATGTGACGTGACGATAAACCATAACATTTTATATCGTGAAAACTCGCCTTCTTTATTAACGATGAAAGCCTTTCGCACGGTGATAAAAGGAGAGAAGAATCTTTTGTACAATCGAAAGGAAATTTTGCAATATCAAAAGAATGCTTCTAGGATTTAGAAATTTTTTTTTCTTCAATCCTTATAAACTGCAAAAAAAAAAAGAAGGAAATGAACAAATTTCATAATCAAAGAGAAAGATTCTATCCCGAAGATTTTTGTGGCCGTTGTTTAACCAGCGAGGGCAAGACTGTTTCAGAAGTCGTGGAGAGAAATCACCTGCAGTTCAATTTGATCGTTAATGTTTGGCGACTGGCCAACGCGATAATTTGGCGCAATGAACGATTCGCTGCGGCTATGTTGCGGGGTTTCATTCTATTATTTTCTATACAGTTCGGTAAAATTTTGCCGGAGGTTACCTGCAGTCTTCTATATGTATATTCGACATACGCCAACGTATAACCACGGTGCACATTGCAGTTTGGCTCTGTACGTCGAACGTCGAACACTAGATCCGGTCGAACCTGATCCCGAACCGGAGGTCCAGAATCCAGGACTAAAACGACGCAACGACGAATTCCAGACGTGGTTCAAACGCGAGGTATACCAGTTTCCCAAAGGACAGACCGACAACCAAACCCATACGACTATATCGTGGAGACCAAAATGCAGGACAAGATAAACCCACACCGTCTCGTTGACGCCCCGATATCAAAGTCTCGATAGTCTAATTTTATTTCCTCAGAGTTTCAAACGCCTGTCTCCTCAAATTCGAACATTGTTCTCGACTGGTTCTCCTCTTATGAATGAAATCAGTGATGAAGTCATGGTACATTTTCCGAGGATGAGTAAACACCGCATCTCAACGATGATGTGATCCATGATTAACGCTAGATTTTCTGACAGAGACACACTCTCTCTCTCTCTCTCTTGGGTTTGTCCAAAAGTCAATTATCCTCAACAGCAGAAGTCAGTATAGTATAGTAACGGGCGTGGTTTTAGTTGCTATGTGGCGTTTGTTCAGGTAGATATATATACTGCACTACAGGTCTGTGTACTAGGGAAGATACAGTCTAGTCTAGTTCAGCAGTTCAGCAGTTCAGCTGCATTGGCTCTTCCTACGATTGCACTCGTTGGTACAAACGGATTCTGTATATTGTGTACGGAACCGTTATCAGGCTTACTCCACCCCGCGATGTAACGATATTTTATCAATATTTTGACGGTCCCGGATGCATGTGAAAATAAACTTATACATATATATTCTTGCTTGCATTATTACTTGACGAGAACCCCATTTTTTTCTTCATTTTCTTTACAAACAGTCAGCCGTGCAAGCTTTCCGCGTTATCAGCTGCACGTATTGTACTACTTGAACGACTCTCAAAGCTTATTATTATTAACTAGATTATACCATGTCCATGTGCGGTGGGGCGGTGTGGGTATTATGATAGCCGCTGTTCTACGCTGTAGCAATTCCAACTCGTTAAAGAATGCAGCCACGGTTCTTTATTTGAATAATTTTTAATCATTTCAGCGAATGAACTTGACAAGATGCAATTATTTTGGTTATCAAAAAAATTCCTGGCTCTTTCAAAGGATACAACAAACACTCTCCGTGCCTCTCTGTGAGTGTATTCCTATATCTATGTACGAGGCTGTGTTCGTGTTGTTTCCAGTAGCTTTACGAAAGAGGCTGAAAAGCGTGAAAAAAGTTTTTCGTTTATGAAAAATGCATCGGGCGAGTTATGGGGGTGATGTGAATTTTTCATCGCCTTATAGCTTCTCGCCAAGCCACCGCCACCTACCTATAGTACCTACCTATCTACCTTACGTATACCTTACCACTCGACCCTCTCTGAGTTACTTCTGATGGCTTTTTGTAGGCAGATATTTTAAAAACAGAACTTTCGTCTAGAAACTTAAGAGGCTAAAACCTACACGTATACCCATACTTCGTACTCACATATCGTCTTCTTCTTCTTCTTCTTTTTGGATCAAAATTGCGGAAAATCTATCCTGGTTACAACAGGTGCGATACTGATGGTCAAGTTTAGATGTGAATGCTCATTTACTCTTCGAGTTCTGTAAAAATGTGAAGACTAGTATGTGTCATTTTGGGACAACTATTTTTTTTCTACTTACGAACAGGTTGTATACTTGCAGGAAGGTAGAATAAGGAGCCTGTTAAAATTTGAGATCTTAATATTAATATTAAGAGGTGCCTCATCGCGAATTTCTATTTCCCATTTAAATAACACGGGAAATGTTCTGGTGGCACACTTCAATTTTTATATCTCAAGTACTAATCTACTCAGAATGATTCTGCATAGCCACTTTTGTTCAAAATTGAACGCTCTACAAAAAAGGTCTCTTGGTATTTTTCGATAAATCTAACCATGTTCAAGTTAGTCATTGGCTATCAATGCGAATTAACCAATAAACAACTCGGGAATGGTTAGATTTATCGAAAAATACCAAGAGACCTTTTTTGTAGAGCGTTCAATTTCGAACAAAAGTAGCTGTGCAGAATCATTCTGAATAGATTAGTACTTGAGATATAAAAATTGAAGTGTGCCACTAGAACATTTCCCGTGTTATTTAGTGGAAATAGAAATTCGCGATGAGGTACCTCTTAATCTTAATATTAAGATCTCAAATCTTACCAGGCTTCTTATTTTACCTTCCTGCAAGTATACAACCTGTTTGTAAGTCGAAAAAAAAAAATGTTGCTCCTAAATGACACACCCCAGTGAAGACGTTTCAGAACAAATTCAAATTTATACTCTATACCTCGTTTCTTGCTTCACATGAAAACTAATAAACGAACGAACGAAGGATATTCAATGTTCACTTCGTTAGCTCCTAAGACCTAGTGTTACATACTTGAATATTGGTCTGTGGGTGTCTGAGAGAGAGAGATAGAGAGAGGCGATGGTAAAAGAGGGAGCATACCGCGCGTCACCCGCGCAAGATTACTCCATTATTCTCATAGACAATAGTGACCGCTTTCTGTACAAAGGGCTCGGCCAGGTTAAGGCAACGGTGCAATGGCTTTATAATGTTGTTAGAGGTATACAGGGAGGATTTGGAGAAGCATATTCTTCGAAAGTTGTTTCTATAGACATTGTTGAAAATTTCCATAATTTCGTATCCGTGAATTGTTGATTTCTTTTTTCTCTTTCCCATATTTTTCCATTTGTTTTAACTGTGAGAAAGCGTTTTCGGCACCTTTTCAAGCGTTCGTATAATATACGCGCTCGTATATCTGTCTTGTACATTTACCTACTATGTGTGTTGAATATATAATTTATATATTATATACACATATAGGTACATGATGAATAGATATAATGTCACGTGGACTTCCTACCATGGGACAATGACGGATTTTAAACACACGGACAACCCCCAAACGAACGACCGACCGACCGACCGACCGACCAACCGTCGGCGGCGCTTTATGTCTGACTGCACCGACGACGGCGATGATCTTGCCTCTCTCCACCGAATATATCTCTACAGAATATTAATGCGAAATATTATAAGCCACGAAACCTTGGCATACCAAGTATTATAATCCTGGAATGAAACAGCGTAGCTGAGCTACCATGGTGCGCTGCTTCTCCTGCAGGAACGATGGAAACCAGCACGTAGTATGAAAATGAAAAGAAAAGAAAAAAAAAAGAAAATAGAAAGAAAGAGTTTATCATACACGAACGATATTCTGACTGAAATAAAAACCCACAGAAAAAAAACGTATATACATATATATATTAGGGTGTGTCATTTTGGAGCAACTTTTTTTTTTCGACTTACAAACAGGTTGTATACTTGCAGGAAGGTAAAATAAGAAGCCTGGTAAAATTTGGGATCTTAATATTAATATTAAGAGGTGCCTCATCGCGAATTTCTATTTCCCATTTAATAACACGAGAAATGTCCTAGTGGGACACTTCAATTTTTATATCTCAAGTACTAATCTACTCAGAATGATTCTGCACAGCTACTTTTGTTCAAAATTGAACGCTCTACAAAAAAGGTATCTTGGTATTTTTCGATAAATCTAACCATTCCCGAGTTGTTTATTGGTTAATTCGCATTGATAGCCAATGACTAACTTGAACATGGTTAGATTTATCGAAAAATACCAAGAGACCTTTTTTGTAGAGCGTTCAATTTCGAACAAAAGTAGCTGTGCAGAATCATTTTGAGTAGATTAGTACTTGAGATATAAAAATTGAAGTGTGCCACTGGAACATTTCCCGTGTTATTTGAATGGGAAATAGAAATTCGCGATGAGGCACCTCTTAATATTAATATTAAGATCTCAAATTTTAACAGACTTCTTATTTTACCTTCCTTCAAGTATACAACCTGTTTATAAGCTGGAAATAAGAATTTGCCCCAAAATGACACACCCTAGTATATAAAGCTATATGTTCAGAAATTTTTTTTTACTATACGCGATTAAAAGTACTATATACTAATTGGCTGCACGTAGGAGACACTCTTCAGAATTTATATTGGCGTAGAGAACGTAGGTACTACACAATACGTTGATAAAGTTGGTATGGATTTTGGTATATAGGTATAGATATTTTTGAACGACCTTCCTTCCCTGTTCCTCTTCGATCTTTGATTTTAATCTATCTTCGATGTGAAAATTTCCGGAAATTAACTTTGCTTAACGCGCAACGTACTTTGCCCAACTCCAACTGGTGCTGTAACCGATAAGGTCGATTGTAAATCAAAAGATGTTCGATCGAAGGCAACTTTACTCGGGACCGAAAAGAGGCATTCAAGGTACCGTAATGGCGTAGGGCCATCAACACTGCCACGTAAAACCCTGCAGAGATGGTCGAGATAGATTTTTTTAAAGAGACGCTCTCCGTCTATGTCCACTTCTCTCCCTCCTGGGAACGCGAGACCCGGGACCCGGGACGCGGGACCCTGGAGCAGATTGAATGGACCCTGAAGGTCCCTTTTAGGGCAGGTGCGAGCGTTTACCTGTCCAGAAAGGTACAGTCTATATAAAAAATAAGAATTTTAAAATACTCCACGGATCTATTTGAATTGACTTTCGGGATATATTTTTCTACGAGCCAATGAACGGGTAACCGAATTCTTTCTGCTGAAATAGACGCGGGGTGGTTTAAGGAAAACAGCTATGTCCAACTGAAGATGAAAGTTTTCTTTCTTTGGTGAGAAAAGATCCCTTCGTGTTTTTTTTTTTTTTCTTCTCTTTTCTTCAAGTCGCTCGTTGAATATCATCGCGCAGATACGGTAAAGACGAAGGCGTCGACTGTAGACACCGATGAACATCTACGAGGGTAGATTTTCTAAACGTCTCCCGAGGTTCTCCGAGTCTTTCTCACTGCCCCCTTTCTTTCTCTCTTTCTCTCCATTCTCATCCCTATAAAAGAGAAAAAAAAAACACAAAAAAAAAAACGTACACCCTCCCAGCAGTTGGGTTAGCCCCCCTCCAAAAAAAATCTCTCGAGAGCGCAGATGCCTCAGCCACGTTTTATATTCACCTCAAATCATGCATATTTAATCACGGCCACGCTTCTTCGACCTAGTTCCAAGGAATTACACGCTGGTGTGATCACAGCCACCCTGTCACGCCCACGTTTCTATCCTACAACTGCTTTTTGGCTTGTCGAATCCGATTCGTAAGCTTCATGCTTTGAAGTTTCGATCGTCTATAGGTTTAAACTTCGGAGACACGGGTCTGGCACCAGCTAACTGTCCTAACAATTAACGCGTAGGATTTAGCTCCAGGATTAGTTACGTATGAGATAAAAATTCGAGAATGATAAAAGGAGCGGTTTTGTCTTGTCAAAAACAAAAAAAAAAAAATTTAACGCGATGTACTATGCGGAGGAAAAAAAAAATGGAAGAACGAAGAAGAAGCTACAGGGCGAAAAAAATATATGTATAAAAAAAAAAAGTTACCCTCTAACCGTAACAATTATTATATCGCAATAAAACGATCCTCTCTTATTCACCTACCGAACTTTTATCCCGGACATTTTTCGACCCAACATATACTTATGTATACATATAAGTATACATACCTATGTATACCCGCACGTATAGCTATATACATTATCGTCGAGATATGTCGAAAAGTTTGCTCAAGTGCTCGAGCAAAGTGGTGCCTATGTTTTGTGTACCAATGTGACTGAAAAGTAGCGGTTCCTGGTTCCTGTTTGTACTCATTTTATATGTTATAGAGAATAACATATGTTATAAAGTTTGTTGAACATTTCCCTCCTTTTTTTTTCTCTTCTCAAACCAAAATGACTCCGCCACGGATCTATAACTACCCTATTTTTTTCTGTATATATATCCTACGATAAGCAATTCCTCAGATATAAGTATCAGTTCAGTTTTATGGATAAGGAAATGCGTGTAAAAATAATTCTGATAATCCATATGGGGGCGATTTTTTACTTTCTTTTCTTTTTTTATTCTTTCTTTCTTATATGGCGAATTTGAGGACCGTCATGGGAGTTCGTAAGTAGATATGTAACGTACCTGTATAACGCGTTCGAGAAGAAGCTTATGGAGTAAACAAGTGGATGACTTTAATGTAGGGGGGATAATAAAAAGAGTTACTCAATTGACGAGGACGTTTCGTTGTTATTTTATTGACTAACTCTTCACAACAAAAGACACGAGCCATATTCTATACGTTCGGTTAATCCTCGCCATTTTTCTTTAACGGTGAGTTAAAACCACGCGACAAAAGGCGACCTGAGCTATATGCTACTGCAGTTTGTATATACTAAAGCTTGTAACAATCCAGACTGAATTTTATGAAACAATAAACTAAACGGAAAGTGAACAACAACGAGGAAATGAGACGGGGGGTTGGGGGTGGAAGTGGAAGTGGCTGTGGAGGTGGAGGTGGCCGGAAACTCTGCGATTGAATCAAACTTCAAACTGCAGAAGTCAACTGATTAGTTAACAGTTATAGGTACCAAGCGAAATGACATGTCTTCTCGAAACTTCCCCAAGAGACTCTCGAATCTAGACTGCAAACCAATTATTTCAATTTATTGAACGGGGTGCAGTGTACACCTTTGAATTAATTTTATTTCAATTCACTGCTATACGCTTTGAAGAAACATTTTATTGACCAAGTTTCTTCACGATCGATTACTAGTATTTCGAAACACAATTCAAAATTATTTCTGATTTTTCTAAATTCGCATTACACATGGATCGATTCCACCGAAAAAAAGTGATTGGAGTAGGGTACAGGTCGTTAATCGAAACTTCTTCTCTTCGTCGATTCTGTCCTTATTGACATTGCTTGACTAAAAGTTGAATAAATCGGTGAAAAAAAATCTTGCCGCGAATTTTTAGAAGCCATTTTGAAGGGAAGATTTCAAGCTACAAAATGGCTATCTCGAAAGTTATCTGCGATTTTTTGAACGCCCCGTAGAGAACTTTGAAAAACTTGTTTTTTTCCGGCGTTTCGCAAGCCGGCAATCAAACCTACGCCACGAGGTCAAAAATGGCTGTAGGAAGAATTTTCAAAAAATATCTTAAAGATGAAGTTTCAACCTTCAAAATCCTTCCCCGAAATGATTTTTTTCGACAATTTTTCATAGAGTTACAGCATTTTGAAAATCGGTATTATTTCGTCGAATGCCGGGTGCGCGGTTAATATTGTTGCTGAGTGTATTATTGGATTTCCCCGAAATGACATCATTTTAGAATATTTCCTTCTAAATTCCAAAAAGTTTCGATGAACGATGCAAAGTACTTAAAATCTGAAATAATTTTTGCTCATGTCTCGAAATCCTAGTAATTAGCTGTAAAAGTAACTGACTCGATAAAAAATTTCTACACAGCGATTTGAAAAATAATTATTATACCTCCTTATTAATTCAGTCTCATTATTTCTTTTCGTTAATTTAATTTTGTTGTGAATTTTTTGATAAATCATGACCGTAATACGTACATACCCTGTGTAGCAGAGTTTAATTCGAAGTTAGCTAATTGGTTTCCGATGAAAATTGGCAAAGGAGTAATCGACTCTGTTGAAATAAAGTTGCGGGTAGGTACATATAGGTATAGGATATGGTATATAAGCGGAATCAGTGACAGATCGACTTTTAAAATCTGTGTGCGTTACCGCGGGAATGAATTAGAAAATAATTGCCCGATTGTATGTAGTTGTAAAATATTCATGTATATATATATCTATGGTGTACGGTATGGTACATACGTATACCCACGTACATATACGTGGGTATATGAAGAGGAAAACGATTCAAAACTGAGACAGAAATTTCATCAAGCTAAACAAACGAAAACTCTGAAATTGTGGAAATAACCGACACACCCAACGTGTTCGACGAAACTAATTTCTGGCACATGTGTCAGATATAGCTAATTACCCCGACCTACCCCCCCTTAAAACTTTCTACTCATTCCCAACGCACGTTTCATCGAATTTCCAGACACGTTTCTGTTCACCTGGTGGTATGTATATACATATATATATATACATGTAGGGTATCTATATGCCTACAGACGTTATACAACGGGTGTGTTTCTCAATTACATACACAAATTATACACATTTGTCTATCGGTTTATCCTCGTCCAATTTCGAGGCGGTAATAACTGGTCTGAAGCTCCGGAAAAAAAAAATCAAGAAGGTAGAAAAGAAAGAAGGCAAGAAGAGACAAAGTGATATAAGTGTCGTGTGAAATTTACTTCATTTTACGTAAAGTGGTATTAGGTGTTCATATATTACAGAGCATAGAATTTATCGAGTAGATCGAATTATACTCTATACTGTCTGTTACGGGTTTTGTAGTAAAAGTTACGCCTGCGAAGCACGCAACCGAACGATCTTACACGCGGTCGTGAATAAACCTCAAGTGAATAAAAATGATTTTTATTTGTAAGAATATAGTATACACATACCTATACATACTATATATACCTACCCATGGAGAAGAGTAGTCACTTTATTATCGTTGTATTATAATACGCAAGAAGTCAGGTCGTATGGCAAGAGAACAGCCTCGATATTACATTATTTAAATGTCGACAAGCATGATAAAGTTCCTTCAGAGAAAAAGAGAGAAAGAAAGAGGGAAGGTAAAAAGAAAATATGGAAAAAGAAGAGTAGAGAGAAAAAAGAAATGACTAAGAGAACAGGAAAAAGCTTAAAAAAAATAAAAAAAGAAGGAGGTAAAACGTCGTCAAAGGCACCAAGTCCCGAGGAAAGAACGCCGAGGTAATACGTAGCCAGGAGTTTTGGGGTAGAAAGGAAAAGGAAAATGAGAAGGAGACGTAGTCGTCGTAGTCCTCGTAGCGGTGGTGATGGTGATGGTGGTGGGTCGTTAGCTAGCGCCACCGTAAAATTAATTACGCCTCGAAACTGTCTTAATTAAAAATGTGTCCGCCACCCATCAACCCACAGCTCCAACTCTCGTGCACACTCACATAGAGAGAATTTCTCTCAACATCCAGGCACCTATACTTACCCCATTCTCCTCCTCTCTGCGTGCAGAGGCCACTGCTGCAGCAGAAGCACAGCTTGAATATTACGTCATTATACAATCTTGACGAGGAATAGGTGTTGTAGCCCGGCAGGACTAGCTACAACACACACGTACACCATATACGAACCGAACGAAAGTTTCTTCACGGTTCAACGATACTCGCTTGACTATACTGCTTAAATAACCCCTGAACATTCTGCCCCTCTCTCTCTCCGTGTATGGTGGTATAACGTTGCGTTTCGTGGGTTCAATATATGCCATACCGCTTCCTGTTTCACCTGCAATTGACAGGGATGTTATACCCTTATACCTTGAAGCGTGGGGAGCTTCACCGCCTCTCGAAGACGGGATTTCGGGGGCATATTGTATGGGTGTAGTTATATCTCTGTACATGTTACGTTAGTTCCCCCATGTAGGTGTATAGTCTGGTTCAAAAAGTGCCCTGGGGTTTCGAGACGTTTCGAGTTTCGGTATTAGGCAGTTTAAAATCTCCGACAAAACCCCCCCGCCCCGAGAAGAATACCGTAAACTTTAGGCTAGTTCAGAGACCGGGTTATACGATCGCTCAACGGGGCATCCATGCATATTTAAATCGAAACGCAAGGATTTTTCAAGGGACAAATAAATTCGTTTCTCGGTTCTTAACCGACTCGACTCGACTCGACTCGACTCGACAGGATCTGTACGTGCAGGGTAAAATTTAGGTAGGTATATAAGGTAGGTGGATACGTGTGTATATAGATATATACGCGTATATGTGATCGTCTGGTTTGACGGGCGTCGTCGTCCTACGTCTATACCCCGACGAGGTAAAGATCGGGAAATCGAAGCGTTGGGACCGGCTGCTACCACCGCCGAAGAGTTCACGGAATTCGGTTTAACACGGTTTTCTCAAAAGCATTCACCCACCCTTTAACGCCCGGACGAATTTCCCGTCACGTTTCTCGCTTGTCAATTTCTCCTCTACATTTTTCTTACTTCTGATTCTCATTTTTTACTTCCTCTTTATTCTTTCTGTTTTTTTTTTCTTTTTTTTTTGTTATCTTTTTTTCTTTCCTTCGATTTTTTTTGAACGAGTACGATTCACCCTTGAGGAACGAAAACATAAAAAAATAAAAAAAACCAATAACGATCTCAGGGACCATTTTATTCAAACGATTTTTAACATTTCAGGGATAACAAGATTCATCCACTAAACTCGAACAATTCTTCTAATTAAATTCTTTATTATACCCCTCTTTATTAAGAGGGTGGATTATACACCTTGGAAAGAATTTTTAACGCCCCGCCATGGAAATTGAAAATTTTCAAAAAAAAAGGGAATTTATTGGTTTCGGTCCGATTTTCGAAAATCGAGTTTTCATCAGATCTCGATCTCGACCACTTTTTCTTTATACTCGATCAATCTGTTCAAAAAAATCTCAAATGATTCTGAATTGTGTCTGAAAATCCTCGTAAAATCAGTTGCGAAAATACTGAGACGATAGAATATTTCTTAACAGCGTGGCAATGATTTGAAATGAAATTATTACCGACGTGTGTGTATAGATATAGTTTACAATATACGTCCCCTTAAAAAATTTGCTTCTTTTATCTCGTTTTTTCGATTCCTTTATATTTATTACCGTTATTTTCTGTTTTCTTGGATAGAAAGAGAAATTCTCACGCGAACTTGGCACGCCTTACAACAACAACAGCTGCCTCAGATTTCTTACCACCATTATTAATGAAAGGATTATAACGCACCCGTGTGCTTGTCAGATTGAAAAACAGAGGTATGTATGTATGTACGTATCACGTATATATCTTCCTATCTACCTACGAGTACATACACGTGTGTACATACATACATACATACACTGATTTATAGCTATAGCCATTGACTGAATGAAGCGATTATTGACGGCCCTTGTACCCGGTAATTAGTGCCTTATCGAACAGAATTAAACCGTCTTGCGTCGTGTTTAACACACCGGCTTACCAATCTGTAATTGGATAACGGTCAGACACGGAAGTGACCTGCCTACGTACGTATGTACCTTCACAAATACGTAAATGCAACACATATCTATATACATGCACATATACATGCAGTATATACTAACCAGCGGTCGATGAAACCGGAGAAAATTATTTCAGTGTTGGGTCAGCCGGTTGTCGACGACGTTCTATATACCGTCCCTTTCCCGTTCCCGATCTAGACGAACCCTAAATCGGGCAATACTGTTCCGCAAAATTTTTCGACCATCCACTTTTGTTCCCACATTAAAATGACTGCGAATATTTACGCGGTTTTTACAACGCATAAATCGCTGAGTATTTCTCTGCAGGAGAAATTTTTTATTACAAGGCTATTCGATGCGGTATTCTCGAGTATCGATATAACATATTAATGGTAACGTTGGAAAAAGCGATCCAGACTAAAATAATGCCGAAATCTGTTTCAGCGAAAAATTGTAAAAATGAAATTAACACAATTTATGCTTTTTCAAAACAGGGCTTGAATATTTGAAAACAGTACGTTAAGAAACAAGTGCGCAAAGTAGGTGATTCTCGGTATAAGTTTGCGAGGATGACAAAAACAACGAGCGCGAGATCACCTACTTTGCGCACTTGTTTCGAATATTATTTTTCCAAAGAAGGTGTGAAAAGCTAGGATTTTGCGCACACGAACCCGTGCGCAAAATCGATCTTTGCGCACGCTGTTCGGAAAATACACTTTCGCAGACTGTGAAACCGTTCTAAATTTTTGTTTTGAAGTTTATCTTTGCCTTGAATTGTTTGTGTTGCATCGGTCGATGCACGGAGTGGGTTACTTCGTCTTCGATATTAAACAACCCCACAGTTTTTTCGGATTTCTAAATTTTATTTTTTATTTTTTCAAATCTTCGCAATTCGAAAAACAAAAATGAAGAAACGAGGAAAAACCAGCAATTTCGTACCTCTCGTCTCTTTCTCGAATGCCATTTTAACAAAGGCTCGTTTCTTCGTTCCGGTAGGGTGCAGGTATACATACCCCGTTAATTATCCCTCAGTGGACTAGTAGAATGCTGTCTTGAAACTGCTTTAATCAAAAATTCCCTTTAGACGTGCCACTCATTCATTCGTCGACATTTAAAAATGATAAAGTAATAAGAACTGACTAACCCTTCCGAGCTTTCCTATACACACAAATACACGCACACACACACACACTGAACCCTGAACTGCAGAGTTGTTAATCTGCGAGCATGGAATGTCTAGGTTTTCCATAAAATATATAGATATCGTGGTATTCAGAAGTCGGATATCTGGCTTCGTCGAACAAGGGGTGAGGGGCTGAGGGCTGAGGGCTGAGGGCATAGGTACGCTCCAAAGTCCACTTAACACAGATTACCGATGTATATATGTGGGAGTAAACACGTATGCAGATACATAGATAAATACAGGCATAACAGAGCCGTATAAAGATATGTACAAAGGTGAAGGGGGGTTGGAGGGTGACTACGGGTGATTACGTATTCGTGAAATAGGATCTCGGGTAGTGCGGGAAACCCTGTATGCTCGAACAGCTTTGTTCAATAAGATTATGGATTAGGGGTTGTTTACATCGAATAGGGTATATGAATAGGCCCGATAACAGCCTGAAATAATATCAAACGGATTCCCTACCGATTTCCACATTTCTCGACTAACACCGGAAAATTGAGTGATTAATATTAATGCCGTATAATGATAATTGGTATGATCATTCCGGTCGATTTTACTCACTGTATCATCCTACGGCGGGTGAGAGCCGGTCGGTTAACGAGTGACACCGTAAATATGAGGGGTTTATTTAACCCCGAATAAATGCGCAAATTGAGTGATAAAAAAAAAATGGCATATAGAATCGTTGAGCAAAGGCAAATTTAATAAAAGCCAACGAATACTGCACGAGAGATAGATTATGCCGAGACTGAGAGTCTAAAATTTGGATGTTGAAAGGTATCCACGATGCTGCAGTCGTGAGGAGAAAAAAATGAAAATGAAAATAAAAAAATGGGAAATGATAAAAAATGAAGATCTAAGTCAAATAAGAAGAGTTTTAATCCCTCTCAGAGTCTGGCAGCCGCAGAAATTACTCTTGAGGGATGTTATATTAACTTAACCTCGTTTTACAAATTTATAGACGTATTTCCTCCGTTTCTCTCGCATTTTAGTTTACCTAGTCTTGTTTCATCTTCTTATAACCATCTACCTACCTACCTACCTACTACTATCTCGACAATTCTGGAGACGAAGGTTTATTAAGTATGCTGCATAACTGGTAGCATCAATAATTTTAACAGCCTGATTGGTACGTCGTGAAAACCATGTCTCAGCGATGATGTATTTAAATATTTTATCAAGGCAAAAGGTCAGTAATTATTTTACTTCTTTACTGAAAATAAAAGTCATAGACTATCTTCGTTTTATTGTATCTAAAAGTGGCGTTGGATGTCCTCAATCCGCATTCTACTGCATAAACGGGAACATAATATATTGCGATAGTAATCATGAAGTGAAGGGATAAGTTTCTTTCACGAAATCAGGATAATTAAGAAACTTTTTTTAATTTGATAGTTGCATAATTTCGGGATTATGTTCCATCCTCGGTACCTCCGGAGGAGAAATTAACGATAATTTCAAATCACCGGTACCCTGTGAAGAAATGTTATACTAATTCAGTTTTTTGAGATCTGATCACTTCGATTTTGAGGCATAATTTAGAATTGTTTGAAATTTGATGAAGCTTCGAGTTACGTGGATTTAATCGATAGAGGAAAAAGTGGATGGAGTAGGGTACAGATCGTATCATTAATCGAAACTCTTTAAAATGTTTAGGGAATATTCTACATCGATGTAATTTCGGGGCGAATCGATAAGATTCGTCGAATTCGATTTTTAGTTCCGAAAATTTTTGATTCAAGGCCATTTTGGTATAAACGTTCAGAAAGAAAGTGTTTCACATGCTCAAAACGATAGCAGACTGACCTCGTCTCTATATAATATTGATTTGCCTTGAAATGACATCATTTTAGAATATTTCCTCAAAATTTAAAAACGTTTCGAAAATTGCGGAAAAAGTTTACAGAACGTCGATTCGTCCACGGTTATTACATTGACCGAGTTTAGACATTGCGTATATTCGTAAAAACTCACCTTTTATTCGTTCAAGTCAGAGTAAACGCCTCTCTATTATCGGAGAGGGGCAGCCGGACGGTGGAAGGACGGAGGGCCGATCTCCAACACAAATATTATTCCAAAAAATTGGATGACCCTTATCAGAAGATGGCACACCGACGAGGTCGAGCATCGAGTGGTATTATATATTTTTTTTTTTTTTTAATTTTTTTTTTCTCTTCTTCCTTCTCTCACATTTTTCGTTATTTTTATTCGTCTTTCCTCACTTCAATTACTCCTCTGTGTTTCATTCCCGCATATTTATTGCTGAAAAACTTTCTCGCCGCATTCTCCGGAGTTTATTATTACAACGCACAAGTAATTTTCAAACTATGCTCATTTTATTTTATTTTATTTTGAAAAAGAGAGAGAGAGCTTTTTGAAAAGCAACCAAATCACCGGAGTCATAGTCTAAATATCGCGATCCATACGAGACAGAATTATAATAGAATAATAATTCAGGGCTCAGAATGTTTGGCTTGGGTACATATACCTACAGCTTATTCACAGTTTTCACTTTTTTACTTTTCTTTTTTTTTTCATATGGATTTTTTTCTGTTTTTCTATCTTTGATCCCATAATCCGCGGTGTGGTGTTGAGCTCCTTTACGTAAACAATTCCCTGTGGCACGTATATTGATACGTATATACGCGTGTACAGCTGCGTAAAGATAACAGCTAGGCAGTTTCTTCAGTCGAATTTTACCTCGGAAAATTAGTAGATTTTATAAATCAATCTAATACGATAATATATTTGAGAAAAACGGTGACTTCTTTGTTTCGGAAAATTCGATGTCGATCTTTACAGTTTTATTTTCTTTTTCTTTCTTTTTTGTTTTCGTAATTTGGTTCTTCCTTTTTTTTTTTTTTGTCTACGAACTGCCCGGCTTGAGTTCTGTGCCGATTTTATCTACTTCAGAACAATTTTCCCTCTTGCTAAACACTATAGTTGATTGTGTAAACCCCCTCCCTCCTTTGGTTAGAGAAAGCACATTACAAACGAAGGTAAGGGTAATTATTTGATGGGACAACTGCCGTCGTAAGTGCTTTACTCGCTCTGGGTTTCTCAAGCTTTAGTTATACACGCTGAAAACCATCGGTTAATTGTGCGTAGCAACACACCCGCAAAACGTAACTCATATATAGGTATGTGTATATATATACACGTATAGGTTGGTTTTTACAAATTATCCCTCGGTACAATAAAGAAATGAAATAAATCAATGAAAAGCAACTTTTTTGGTCAAAAAATTTCAACTAAATCGATAAAGTCGATATATTATCCAAAACGGTGCAGTCTTATAATTTCAAGATCTGATCGTGCATCTTCGTCGTTTTGCAAAGAACGAAATTTATTTTTGCAATCATCACAAGCTTTCGACATTTTCGAGGACTGCTTTTATTTTTATTGAATTCTTCCTACAACTTCATTCGAGAGGATCATTGATGGAATAATTAATCCCGAGTTTGAATGAATTCCGGGAATCTTTTGGGGGTAAAAAAATCTGGAAACCGGTTGACCTGTGGGCCAACCCTAAAACTTCTCGGTATGTGTCAAATACGTTACAATAAATTGATACTATTGTATTGATAATACATTGAAGGTTATAAGTATAGTTAGTTTTCCGTGTACAAATTTTTTTCCGTCTGATTTTCAAAAATCGAGTTTTTGTCAAATGTCAATATTTCTAGGTTTTAGGAAGTTATATTCAATGTCAGAAGATATCGTTCAGTCTGTATATTTATGTGCAAAATTCTTGATAGTTTTCAAACAATTTGACAAATTCTACATTGAGTGATTCAAAATCATCTCACGTCTATCAAGAAAAGAAATTTTTGTCGTGCAATATCTTTTAAACTAATCGTTCGATTTTGATGAATCTTGCGGCAATCGAAAGAGCTATCCAAGACCTAAATCTCATTAAGTTTTGAGACTAATCGCATGAACAGTTGAGGAGTTATGCGCTAAAAACATAAATTTTTTTTTTTTTAATTTTTATTCTTCGAATAACTTTGAAACTACTCGACCGATCGACTTCAAAAACTAATCAGATCTAAGTCTTGATAAACCCTTTCGATCACCGCAAGAACCATTCCAATCGGTCGATTCGTTCTAAAGATATCGTACGACAAAAATTTGTTTACACACACACACACGCATGCGGACGTTCATTCAAAATTAATCAGAATAGCTTCCTAGGACCCCAAAACATCGAAATCTGATGAAAACTCGATTTTCGAAGATCGAACCGAAACCAATAACTTCCCTTATTTTTAAATTTTCAATATTCATAGCGGTAAGTTAAAAAAGCGCAATTCTGAAGGCAAAAGTAGGTGATCTCTGTATATGTCGGTCAGCACACAATATAGAGTAAATCGGGATTATCGGTTAAACCTGATCACCATGTTGGTAGGTATATATAGGTAAATTATTGTGTATCCAGCTCGTAGACACAGTTCGCGGGTTAACGAAGTTTCCCATGGAGATTGAAGATCGAAGCTATCGCGTAGGGCTACGGCCGTAGGCCGTAGTAGACCGTTGTGCGCCGTTTACCCTGGCGTGCAACGGGCAACAGTTGTTAAAGCCACGTCCCTTAATACAAGCTTTGAACAAGGGTCGTCCAGAGCTAGAATATAATAGATATACTATGCCCCGTGCACAGGGTGTTCGCAGGCCTCGTAATGATGGGATTAAAATACACCCCTGCGATACACCCTATGCCGGTTTATGTAACCCAGAACCGCGGTGTCCCAGATTTCAGACCCCCCAATTTTCAAGTGATGGAAACAAAATATGTATTCTTTATAATTAACGGGGTACATGTTATATGTATACCCCAACCCTTGGATGATAAAATTTTTATCTCAAATCATTGCTAAAATTTGTACAAAAAATATTCTATCGATTCGGTTTTTTTCGCAGCTGATTACTACGATTTTGAGACATAATTAGAAATTATTTGAGATTTTATGAACTTCGCCGTTTATTATAGATTGGGTCTAATGAAGAAAAAACGGTTGTCGAAGGGTACAGGTCGCAATCGTTCATCAAAACTTTTTGGAATTTGGAGGGAATATTCTCAAACGATGTAATTTCGGGGTAAACGAATAATATATAGAGTTAAAGTCGGTCTTTCGCCGTTTTTAGCACGTGACACACTTTTTTGAATGAATAATGGCTTAAGATCCAAAATTTGAGTATCTAAAAATTAAATTTATCGAATATCGTCGGTTTGCCCCGAAATTATATTGATATAGAATATTCTCTTCAAATTTGAAGAAATTTCGATTAACGATTCGACGGCTGTACCCTACGACAACCACTTTTCTTCGGTGCGATCAATCTGTGTAAAACGAAGTACATAAAATCTCCAAAAATTCTGAATCATGTCTCGAAATACTAGTAATCAGCTGTGAAATAACTGAGCCATTACAATTGATTAGAAGAAAGAAAGAAAAATGATTTCAGAAGAAACGATACCACCGTAAACGCTGGGTATAGTTTGGTTTTTGTTCTTCACGTTGATTTTCGATCTAAAAGTAAATGGTAGAAAGAGAAAAAAAAAACGAATGAAAGAAAGAAAGAAAGTAAGAAAAAATGGAATATTATGGAGATCTTTTTCCAGCTGGTTGGATTGTATAAAAGATGAATATTTTTCTTTGTGAAAATTTTTCGGTTCTATTTCATTTTATATTTCTTCAAATCTCCGCGAGCGTCAGACGGGGTGCGGGGTATTCGGGGGTGTGACTCGCCCCCCACTAAATATTATCGTCACACGAAGGGATACCTTGCCGATAGCCAAAGTTTTTGAATAAAATTACCGTTAAGGAATTCGTCAACTGATACGACGAGAGCGGCGAGTACTAGCTATAGGATATATCCCCGGAAGTTTGAAGTGCGAGATTTGCATACAAAGATACTCTTTCCTCCTCGCTATTCCCCATCTCTGTTGGTTCCTCTTCCTGGTCCGCGCGTGGCATCCCGCGGGAGCGGTCCAAAACTTGGCCAACAACTTTCTATTCCCATTTTTACGGTTCACGGAGAAGATGGGTCTCCGAGGCGTGCCAGATGATAAGAGAGACTAATTTTCTACCCACTTTATGCACGCCCGTACCATAATTCATTGACACAGGGGTAGTTACAGACGGTCTGACAGTTTACCCTTGATATACAGTATCCAGATATATTTTTCTCTTTTCTTCAGGATCCGGGATTGAATCACACGCTGTAAGGAGATTAGGCGTTTTTCATTTAGTTCAAAATTTTGATTACAATCTTATTTGCGGAAAGTATATTGCCGCTGGGATGTGTAAAAAAAAGAGACGAAAAAAATTTTTCAAACGGCGTAACTTTTTTTTTGTTCGATGCTCAACGAACGCGGCTGCTTTTTGACAAAGTTTAACTCCGCAAAAACCTAATTTCGAACTTTTTTTCATTTGACAAAGATTAACAGACCCTTTTTCGGTAAAACTGTATAATTGTCGACTGAAAATAATACCCGCTTATATGGAGAATGGAGTAAAGGATTGAATCAATGTAGAGTCTTCACGCTTTTTTCCGGGAATTATATTTGTTCGTATCCTGAGAGATAGAGAGAGAGAAACAGAGGATTTATTCAAAAAGTCCAAATTCCACGATCACGCCGTAACCAAACAAACCTCATGCGCCTTCCTATGTATTAAATACACATTATGTATTACATATACACACGTACATTTATGCTTGATGTATATATCTATAAATGTAAACAACCAAAGTACCCAGACGGGATCAGTGGGAGAGGCAGTTTACCTTGATCTTTGTGGCAAATATTGGATCTCTTGATCGGGTAAGAATTTTGGATATTGCTTGTATATACAAGCCAATCCGGCTCAAGTCCTGAGGCTATCCTTTGAAGATTTCTTGGATGATGGCTCGGAGTCACGGATATTTTATACTGCATACCAATATACAATATATATAATACATAAATCTACATCGATAATATATATACATATATACGTAGTGCATCGAGCATACCGGTATCAATTTTATCAAAACTAAATAAATTGAATTCGAATTTTTTTTTTCACAATTTTCATTCCTCTACGAAATTTCATAAATCGAAATTCAAAATTTGTACAGTTTAATTATATCGAAACACGTCCCGAATCGCACGTACAATACATATACATATATACCTATAATACCTAAAGGATCGTGTACCGATAAGAAGGGGATTCACGGGTAAGATTTATGTCACGTCACAAGCGTTTGCCCGAGCTCTAGTTAGGCAAAAACTTTGAATATATTAACCCAAGATGAAGAAAACAGTCGCGATACGAATATACTGGAAAAAAAGCTTACCGCTTCAGCTGAACCTGCGTTTTGGGAAAGCAATGATTAGTGTTGGGAAATTCGTAACTAGAACCCAACAAAAAAAAAAAAAAAAACGTTCATAATTATAAATTTATTTACTGTTACAATAGTTTTGGGTACATTGCGGGTTTTGTTCCGCGGGTACGGGATAATATTCGGTAGGTATATTCATACGCGTATGTATGTGCGATCTGTTCAGTGACGTAGACGTAAAAGGCACCCTTGAAACCGATTTTTAGAGTCGACTGGGAAATGGAATCTTAGGATAAGAAGTTCGAGGCTTGTACTCCTGTAAGCCTAATCTTATCGACTTTTTGATGAACATAAAAACCGAAAAAAGGTACACGAATGATAATAGCTACTTGGACTGACAATAAGATAAAAATTTACACCCTCGCGTGTCAAATTTCTAGACTTATGTGTGTGTAGAATGGTGTAACCGAACCTTCAGCCCCTCAACCCCTTAAATTTCAAATATTATTCAAAATCCATACGTTTTTCATTGGCTATGTTATTCCCGGAGCACAATTTTCATAAAACTCAGCTTTTGCGGCGGTACTGGAGGGAATTACGTCGATAGAAGAGGCTTTGCATGTCAATCGAGCTTTTCTGATCTATATTGATCAAATTCATGAAAATGAAGGAAAAGTGGAAGAATTTTTAAAGATTGAAGGGTGGACCCAGCTGTACATACCTATTCTCTAGAAAAGAACGTATAAAAAATAATAATCCCACACCCTGCAGACTAGCTACGCCATTGATTAGTGTACATTCGATGGTCGAGACCAGGATGGCTTTGTGTTTCGAAAATCATTGAACAAACTGTCTATTATTTATTGGATATTGTACCTACCACATAGACTATGTTATAAATGGTTTATATGGAATCTGCGTTGGTTATTATTACCATAATTATTATTATTACACGTTGATTCAACCAGCGTTTAATAATATTTTGTTGCAAAGGGTTTTTGTTCGAATGGGTTCAGGGTTCGACCGGATAAAGTAGAGAACGGCTCTATATCTGTACCGTTTCGTATGTGTTTTATATATACCGTGGGCCATTGTAACAAGTTGACCAATACTTTCGTAAAAATTCTCGCCTCTTATCCGGAATGCTGACCAACGCGGGTTCGCGTGTATATATACATATATACTGTACGTATAGTACGCGATATGAAATATACATTTTTACAAATAGATTTTTCGGCTTACCGTTCCGGAAATAAAATACGAGCTCGCGTCGCGTCTCTGACTTACGATCAAAGCTGGCTCCGATTCGTATTATTGGTTCTATAGTATATCTTCGTGTACGTGATGCGGGCTGTGTATCAGGTTTGGGAGGGGGAAAAGGGCGAAAATAAAATAAACCAGACTTTTTTAACGGCCAATAACTTCCCGTAAAATAGTCGGAAAAAAAAACAAAAAAAAAATTGTTCAGCTTTAAGGGGGGTTTATATACTCCGCGAAGGAAATAATTCTCTTTCAAAATAAATCGCAAGCCTTTAACAAAATATTCTATCGACTAAGCTTTTTCTTTTTACATTCAATTTCTTGGATTCTCAGGCATGATTAGAAACTATCCCAGACTTTATCGAGCTTCGTCTTACATCGATTGAGTCATCGTCGTAGGGTACAGGTCGCAACATCGTTCGTCAAAAATCTATTAAAAGGCAAAAATTTTCGTGTCTAAAAATGAAATTCAGTCCAGAAAAAAAGTCTCAAATAATTCTGAATTTTGTCTCAAAATAATCCAAGTAATATCAGTTTCGAAAAAATCGAGTCGATGAAATATTTCTTCACAGAACATATTCTTCGGTTAATTGCCTACGGAGTAAAGGAGGCATTACCTTGAAGAGATTCAAGTGAAAATATATTGCAAGGGTGCGATAGATAGGTATATAAGCAATGCTTAATGGCAAGAAGGGATGAAAGTCATGGAACGCGTTTGGCGACCGCGTAACGAGTAGACGGAAGATTGTTCTGTTATGAGAGAAGAAGAAGAAGCAGAAGAAGAAGAAGAAGAAGTAACGGAGAATAAGACGAATAAGTAGAAGTACAAGAAGTAGAGGAAGAAGAAGAAGTATAAGGAGTAGAGTGGAATAAGGAGAAGTAAGGCAGTCTTTCCTTTAAGTGAGGCAAAATTAAAACAAGTTTTAACAACGAAGGGGGACTAAAGGTAATTAACTACCCCGCTGCGAATACGGGTGGGAAAGTAAACTTTTAAATACGTTGTTAAAGCCCGGGTATAAGCAGAGAAGAAAATATAAACAAAGATGGTTAACTCCATATACATACATATACACGTTCATTATTATATATTTATTAAATATACGCTTGAATTGTTATACCTAATACGTGATTCATATGTATATATGTATTTGTGAAGAACTAACGATCCTACACACCATTCATTTTTTTTTTTTTTTTCAATTTTTTTGTCTCTTTTTGATGTAAATTCACATTTTTTAGTTCTATGTGACTTGAAATAAATCTTGAAATGAAATATACCGACCCTATATGTATATACCTATGTACAGAAAATTTTTGAGTTAGTAATTGGCTTGCTTTTTAAATAAACGACTCGTACCGAGCCGTCCAAAACATTTTTTACGCTTCTATATAAAATATATATACATATATATATATCTACATATACGTGCAATGGCATAGGTTTTTAGTTACATGAGGTATATATGGGAAGAGCCGATACATTCTCCGGTTATTAAAGTGTCCAGTCGTAAATTTACCTCGAGTATAGGCGGAGAGAGCGGGTAAAGAGCGTTGAACAAGCTTTTTGTTTTTTTTTTTTTTCGTTTTTTGTTGTTTTTTTTTTTCTCTTCTCACCACTAAATCGTATGTTTTACACTTACAAGTGTGTACATTATGAAATTATTATACTGCAAAAACAACGACATGGAACTTTTTCCCTTTTAAACCGTAGAATTATTTTATCACTAAACCAGAACTATGATAAGCTCGTTTAAAACTACGTAACTATATATATATATATAGGTATCTTTTTGACATACCATTTCCAAATTTTTTATCTCAATTTTTGGCGGATCTGAACCTGGCAAGGCGTTCTATTATATATAATTACGAGATTTTTCTCTCATTTGAAGATTTTTGAGGATTTATTTATTCTTTTTTTTTTTTTTTTTGGTGGGGGGGTTTTGTTTTTTTTTTCTTTCGCCAAGATTTTATGAGAAGATTTGGAAAATTCTTTCGCGGAACGCTTTAAGCAAATTAATAAATAAAGCTTATAAGGGACTCGCGGGGGTAAATGTAAAATATGAAAACATAAAGGTGTAATTTACAGCATTGTGAGCTCGAGCTCCTCGGCCTCTTCGGGTTCCTTGGGTCGCCCGCTTCGCCGAGCTTTGTTCTTTTATTCCCTGTCGGGGATTTTCCGTTTTTTTCTTTTTTTTTTTTCTTCTCCTTTTCTCTTCTTTTCTTTTTTTTTCCCTTCTCTTCTTACGCCGCTGCGCGAGAAAATTATACGGAGTTAATGGTCTCATTTATTATTACTCATTTCTTGGCTCGTCTTCTTTCATTCCTCCTTTCTTTAATGATCCAGTATATCCATCCTCTAAAACTCGCTCCGAACGGCCGACTATAGGACAGGACTCGCCCTTTTTTCCAAACCCGCACACAGAAGCCTCGTGGCTCGCGATTTTTACTCTTGGACGTTGAAAAGAAAAAAAAAAAAAGAACAGAAAAGACAACTTAACGTTTTTTCGTGTCCGGGAGAAAAAAAAATGTCTCAACCCCCCCGCCCCGTTTCAAAAGTCGATGATTACGACAAACAAAAAATCACCGATAATTGCAAAAAGTCGAATTACATAAAGTTTTTGCCGATTTAGTGAAAGTGAGAAAATCTGTGACACCTTAAAGCGCAAAAAAAAAAAATCGTAATTTCGAATTGGGGTAGAAAAGAGAAGAAAAAATCTAACAAAAAATAAACCTTCTTTCTAACAAGGATGTAAATTTAGTTAATAAGACTCGTCGAGAGAACAAGGAGTGCTGCTTCTTCTATTCCGGGGTAGAAATGAAGGAGGCTCAAGAAAAAGGGAACGCGGTGAGAAAAGGGTGAGAGAGTATAGGGTACGATATGAGTGGAATGTTTTATGACCCCATTTTTCAGAAGATCACCCGACATTTCTCTACGAACCTTCTCTCTCGATTTTCTCTCTTTCTCTCTCTCTCTCTATTTCTCTCTTTCTCTTTTGGGTTGGCCACTCCTTCGACTATATATATATATATACTCTTCGTTCTATTTTCAATTCCTTTATTTTTCCTATTCCTTCTCGCCCTCGTATTTACATACTAGATCGCATACCCACCACCACTATAGCCACCGCGATTCCATCTGCAGCATTCTACCAATTTAAATTTAAAAATATACTTATACCCGAGTCTCCGTACCATTTTCTTTTTTCTTTACTATTTTTTTCTTTTTCTAGTTTTTTTCTTACATTTGGATTTTTTTTTTTATAACGATGTCACACCTTACTCACGTTCAGGGTAGGTATACCTACATTCACACATTACGCTGTAATACACTGCCGCAGGGTAGTTAATTTTCACTTTATAATTAGAGAAAATATAATAGAGAGAAAAGACACAATTCAACATTTTTTTGTAACTTATAGTATTCAGGTATGAAGAATCGGATCGATTATTTGACAATAAATTGCTTGGGGTGTATAGGTATACCTCCACCCTCTTGATCTTCTAGCCTTTTTCATCTGCCCAGGAGAAAATCCCCTTCTCCACTTTCGTTTTCCAACTCTGAGAACGGTGTATGGAGGCGGTGTTTAAAACCACCCTTGTCATCCCTTGTCAGGAGAGAAAATAAATAGTCACGATTTCATTGGTTGTTACACGTGGAATAAACGCGTTATATGTATATATGTATAGCATAGGTATATGACGGTCCATCCCCATACACACATATACACATATAACCTATCATACTTACACAACGGTTGAAATTCAACTCAAAATTCTCGTCCGAGTTTAAAGGGCGGAATGAACCCTTCGCTGAAGTGAGTGACGGCTCGCGGTCCCACCTGTCACCCCTCTTAATATCTTAAGCCTATTACAAAAGCTTCGCACGTTTTATTAATATTATAATATATAGGTATATATACTATATAGCCAGAAGGGTGGGACAGAACGGACCCCTTAAGAAAATATAACGATTTTGACGTCTCTCGATGATATATAGGCCATTTTTTCAACTCGATAGCGAAACTACATCGCCAATATATCTCAGTCATTGACGGATATAAATTTTCAAAATTTTGGGGACGCGATTGACATCCCTTAAAAATAAAAAAAATCGAAATCAGATTTGTTTACTCAAAATCGATTTACACGTATATAACAATATGGTTGATATTTTGAAGAAAAAACTGTTTTCCTGCATCAATTTCTATCCAGTTACAATTTTTTTCTCAGGGGGAGTCCGTCGTGCCCCACTCTCCCTCGTAATTTTCATTCTTTTATTCCAAAGATCTACACGCATTCATTCATTAATTCGTTCATTCATTCGCCAGTTTATTCACCTGCGTATATTATACCCAAGCGTACCAGCTACAGCAAAAAAAAAAAAAAAGAGAGAAAAGGAAAGGGAAAAAAAATCGTTTTTATTTTTATTCGCACCCTTTGCGTAAAGATATATATTCTAAAGCGCGGTACTGTCACCCTTTTACCGCTACTGCAGAGTCTAGAAAACGGGGGTGCGTATAAGGCGATTATCTTCTTATTATTTTACGACAGAAAATTTATGCCATTAAGGGTAGGTACCTATACTTACGTAGAAGCTGGTAACCCGGGTCTTTGCACGGCAAATTCTCGTGACAATATTTTTGTCAGCCCTGCAGCTTCAGCTTCAGCTCCGGCTTCAGCTTCAGCTTAGGTACATACGTACTACTTACTACCGATAATCGATTTTACTATTTTTAAATGTTAATTTTAACCGCAAACCAACTCCAGAGTCGAGGTCTGTTTTTACCTAGGAGCTGCGTGATCGATGCTCGTCTCTTTAACGTAATTAATGGCCGCTCGATGGAATCTGAATAAATTTTACGAAACGTTTTAGCGACACGCGCCCTGCACGACCCGCAAACCCCCGCGACAAGCCTCGCTGCATCGACTAACGAGAATCTTGTTTAGAATTTTTTTCTCTTTCAATTGCAAGATTTTTATTGAGAATTTTTGTCTTTTTACCTGTTAGTTCCTTTTTTTTCAAATTCATTTCATTTTTAATTCTATAAAATAATTCCGCGAAACTCAACGTTTCACAGCGAAATAGACTGTACAGCTGTACACACACACGTACAGCACTAACCAAGATGAATTCGTGCGATTAAGAGCGGGCGAGTAAATAAAATATTCAGGTAAGGGGATCAGGCCGAAAGAAGTAGTAGCAGCCCTTTCGAGTACGGGGCAAGTTAGATACTTTCAAGACAAAGAATACTGCAAGAAAAACTCAAAAAAGGTGTAATTCCCTATAAAAAACTGTAAATCATCGATTTCTTTTCGAAATGAAAAGACTTTGGAGCAGAGGCTGATGTGCTAATCGAGAGAATTGAAGAACGTGAAGCTTGCAAATAGATACAGCAAAATACGTAAGCGTAGAGATTAAGAGAAAGGAAACAAGAACAGAAGCCATTAAAGGTTACATGGCAAAGTATAGGCTATAAGCGGATCGAGATAGACGAGATATGCTAGTCCCGTCGAGGTATATAGCTACAGTAGAAAAATAGACAATTTGGTAGCTGACCACTCGGCCGGTCAACATCGACGGGCGAACGGGACAAGCGCGAGTTTTATCCCGCGGGGTTTGGAGCGGTAGAATCGGGGTTGAGGGTGGTGAACCGGTAGAGGCAGAAACCCCGGACGATGGAATGGGGGAGTAAAACTACTTCAGGATGAAGTCGCCGCACCTGGCGAGTAAAACACGGCTAAGCCGACCTCAGCCTCTGCTGCAGTAACTTCCGTCTCCGTCTCTCATCCAGCTATACGCTCCCACGCGATTCTGGCCAACACCTTTCGCCGACGAACGCGGCTTCGATCTCTAGGGGTTGTAAAAACATTGTCCTACTATACGTGGAGGGAAAACTCGCGTTTTACTTCCGCCGAGTTCCGCGGTCCTCGACAAGCCAATTGAAATAATGATTTCGAATCGAATGGACAATGAAATTTTTCTCTAAAACACCCTTAAACTAATTTATTGCAAAGGTGTTTCAATTTTTGCTCTTGTAATTTGATGGACACATAGAACGTTGATTTTGCTGCTCATCGCGGGGGATTTGTCCATCATGCGGTTATTTAACAAGCTCGTTAACACCGGAGCGAAAATATCGATCTATACAGAGCACCAGATTTTTGTTTTTTTTGAATTTGTTTTTTTGAATCGTTGTTAAATTTAATACCGTATATTTTAAGCCCCGTGACCAATCAGAGGAGAGTTACGCCGCTCGGTCGATTGCTCGTAAGTGAAGAGCCGGAGCTCACGTCGAACGGTTATTGCAGTAAAAGCAAATAGAACCAGTTGATTGTATAGTACGCCATATGTATGGTAGAGGATTGTTCAAGTCGTTCAAACCGTTCTATATCAATTTTTGAATTAAGTGAATCGCTGCAGTGTAACGACGTTACTTAGAAAGATTGCTTTTAAATGGGACCGGTGTGAAGTTACGAACAGTCAAAATAACGAATTCATTCGAGGCGATTCCGGATTTTCAGAAACGTTATAATTCGAAATATTAACATTTGGAAATATCGGAAATGCAGACGACTGATCGAAAATCAGAAAGTCCAAGAATCCGGAAATTTAATCAAGTTTCGGAGTTTTGGCCTTTCGGAATTTTTGACCCTCGGTGTTTTTCGATTTAAGGGGACCAGTACAGCTTGCTTTGGGAAATTTGGAGTACTCCAAAATTTATTTATTTGTCAACCAAAGCTTATTTCACATCGAAAAAAAATTTTCTTTGAAAAACTTTGTCGTAAGGTTTCAGGCACATCGTTGGTCCAATTCAACCTCTTGAGGTCTTGCTGTCTTCAGACAGCAATTCTACATCTTATGAACGCAGGGATCGGTAAAAAAAAAATCATGTGAAAAGTTACGGTCAATTATCCAAAATTTCCACTATTTAGGCCACTAATTTGCAAATAACTTGGCCAACACGAAATTGTAAAAAAATTCCCTCGTTCACACGATGAGGATTTCTTTTCTGAACAAAATGAGCCCACAATGACCTTAATCGGAACAACGATATGCCTAAAACCTTACGACAAAGGTTTTCAAAGAAATTTTTTTTCTTGATATGAAATAAACTTTGGCTGACAAATGAATGCATTTTGAAGTACTCCGAATTTCCAAAACCAAGCTGTACTGGTTCCCTTAAAGTTTTTCAAATCGACCATGCAAACTTATGGGGAAATACCTACACTTCCCAAAAACTGTGAATCGGATATTATTAAAAATTACCTCGGAATTCTGACCGTTCGGGGCATTTAAAATTCGTAACATCGATCCAGCTCCCTTCTAAATAAACAATTATTATTTCAACCTCCTAAAGCTGGATCCCTATGCTCGGTTCGATCTCAAAGGACACCGTCAGACGAAAGTTCTTATTTTTATTTTTATACGTTACGTAGGTTAAGAAATGAGACGTTCCCCCTTTCTATTCGGGTTGTGATGCAGCAGTATGAGGGATTATTCAGATGGGGAGATTTAAGGCCTTTGCGGTTACAGAAAGAGAGAGAAAACGAGATAAAAACGAGAGAGATACAAAGAGGGGTAAATTTTTCGAGGGGTTGAACGGGCTCGTAATACATCGGCGTAAGTCTGCATCCCCTGTAGACGCGAACTGTACGCGTTAGGATAGGTACGAGTATAGGCGTACGTATAGAGGTAGGTTGCGTGTGCGTCGGTGGTTTATGGTAGGTATAATACTCGGGAGGGCTAGGCAGTTCCATTTGAAGGAATTCTCATCAGTCAATGGGCAAGTCAGTCCCAGGCTGGTTTATATTAATGACGAGGGGATCTCCGTCCGTCAGAACGTCGAGTCGGCCAGTGCCACCAAAAAGGGAGAACCCGCGGCCGAGCAGGGTATTCCAACGCCCTCCCTTACGCCCTACCAAAAGAGAAGAAGAGGACCGAAGAGAGGCAAAGCGAAGAGAACCGAAACGAAGAGAAGAGGAGAGAAGAGTAGACCGAAGGAGAACCGTGAAAAGGCACTGCGGATACGATCGGACAAAAGGTTCAACGTTCACGACACGAACCTGACGGCTGACGGAAATGGGAGACGAGAGACGGAACGGCCAAAAGACGGACACACAGACCCTGCCCTTCATAGTGCACCGTTAATTTCAGAAACTTTGTCTGAAACGTAGAAAATCTGACGACTAACAAAACAATTACGAATCTGAATCCGCAGCTCTCGTGCCGCGAAATGATATTATTGTTAGCTTTGAACGCGATTTCAAAGACCTTTATACGACGAGTCTTCGTTTTGATAAAAAAAAAATTGAGAATTAAATGTATCTGCATCGTCGGCCAGGGTGGATTTCGGGTTGGTGTAATAATCGCACATATTTAACTCGCCAACATTTGCAAATTTTATGTTAATAATAAATACAGCAAATACAAGTATTACGTATCGCGTGCATCGTACGAGATATTTCATTAATTATTTACAATATTTGTAGAATAAATAAATATTGACCAGTTTACGAAAATAACTGGCAGCAATTAGGAGTAAAAAGGAATGTTCAAAAATTTCATAAAATAACAAAAAAAAAATATATATATACACGAACGAAAAAAACGAAATCGAAGTCGAAAAAAATATAACCTGGCGAGTTATTCAGAGCGGACATTTATTCCACCGGGATGAAGATAGCAATTAAAATATAAAAATATATAATATATACCTACCGATAGTATATGTATACATTTTTACTAATTTTGTTAGATTTTTAGCTACATGCCTAATTAACGTTAGTCAGAGAAAGTTACAGGAGGTAAAACGGTTTTACAAATATATTTCCAAATAACGACGTGTGTTCGTTCGCTCTTAAACCTCAGGTACTCTACATACCAGCTACCCCAGCTTTATAAGAGGCAAATTTCATCATTACAACCCCGGTGACGCAGCGGCACAGCCGGCCCACGTTATTAAGGGTAGTTAGGAGGTAAATTCACCACGACCTCCTCCCTCGAACGTTGGTATATAGTATATACATGTATAAACCGTGAGACTTACAACCCTGTGCACATGAAATTACATATTTTAGTCGTACCTGTAAATAAGGTAGAAAAATCCGTTCCTTTGTGTGAAAAATTGTGAAATTTCGGTTAGTTGACGAGCCTAGGTGTTGAAATTAGTTATAACGAAGAGAGGTACATACAAGGGGTTGAGATTATTTCTTTGAGTTTTTTCTCCTTTAGTTTTTATTTTAAACGATGTTTGGTCTCGCGTGACCATCGCCGCGGGTCGAGAACTCAGGACGAAGGACGGCGGTTGCAGGGAGAGCAAAGGTGCAGGGCGGAGGGTATATCCAACGGATCGATCCAGCCTGGAGTCGAGTCGAGTCGAGTCGAGTCGAGTCGAGACTACGCCACGCCAAGTTACGCTATGCCATATCCACCCTGGGCACCCTCTGTCTCTCTCCTTTTCTATTTCTCATTTTATTTCTATTTTCCTTTTCGTATATTTTCTCCCTCAGCTCTCTCTTTCTTTCTCTCTCCCTTTTCAGTTTTCACGGTTACCCTATTCGCACAAATTTCTTATTGTAATCCCGCGTAAGTTCGCTCTGTACATCTGCAGCGAAACGACTGGACTGGTCACCGCGGCGTACGTCGTTTCCGTTACCGCATGAACAAACTGACCAACTTACTACACCTAAAGTTTCTATAATTCAACATTACGGGAAATGGGTAGGTATACACGTGAGGGATCCTTTTACACAAAGGAGAAACGCTAGGGGTTCCTGCCCGACGTTTAAGGGTATAAAAGAGACAGCTACTACGCGGACTGACCGACGCGACGCGACACGACGAAACAAGGGGTAGGAATAGGAGGAGATGAGGAAGAAGAAGAAAAGGAAGAAGAGGGGATTACGAATTATTCAACCACACTGACAAATTTTACTAATTTATTTGACCACAGAGTTAACGAATTAACCCTTGTCAACGAATTAACGAAACGTAACATAAAACCAACTAACCGTATATACACGATATAGGTATATGCTTTACCGCTTTGCGGATGGTAGCTGCCTTTACCATTCATTCCTCGAGGGTTGTAAAAGCCCGAAGAGAAAATCCCTGAAGGTTCTATGGTTATTTTTAATTTTGCAACTTCCCGCTATGAAAATTGAAAATTTTCAAAAATAAGGGAAGTGACTGGTTTCGGTCCGATTTTCGAAAATCGAGTTTTCATTAGATCTCGACGTTTTGGGTACCTAGGAAGCTATTCTGACTATTTTTGTATGTGTGTGTGTGTGTAAACAAATTTTTCTCGTACGATATCTTTAGAACGAATCGACCGATTGTAATGGTTCTTGCGGCGATCGAAAGGGTTTATCAAGACTTAGATCTGATTAGATTTTGGAGTCGATCGGTCGAGTAGTTTCAAATTTATTCGGAAAATAAGAATTCAAAAAAAAAAATTTTCATGTTTTTGGCGCATAGCTCCTAAAATTTTCGTGCGATTAGTCTCAAAACTTATTCAGATTTAAGTCTTGGATAGCCCTTTCGATTGCCACAAGACTCATCAAAATCGAACGGTTAGTTTAAAAGATATTGCACGACAAAAATTTCTTTTCTTGATAGATCTGAGTTGATTTTGAATCACTCAATGTAGAACTTATCAAATTGTTTAAAAACTATCAAAAACTTCGCACATCAACATACAGACTCAACGATATCTTCTGACGTTGAATATAACTCCCTAAAAACCTAGAAATGTTGACGTTTGACAAAAAATCGATTTTTGAAATTCAGACGAAAAAACAATAATTTTTTCAGAAGCTTGATGACTAAATTAAACAAATTTTTCAAAAATGTGATAATTCATAATAATAGGTTTATTCGCGCGTGATGTATAATGACACGCAAATGTAAACCTAATGCACGCGCCATCATATATTGCAAATAAATTGGGGTCTAACCAATCGATAAACAGAAGCCAAACCCTGTATGTAGTACGCCGGGCCGAAGTGTTTGCTCTCGCTAATCTCTCACATTGACAACAATAACGCCGATAATATTAACGATTATAGTACCAGAGACCATCGAGGCTTTGTGCTTTACCGCTTGGAAGCCAGATTTCAGAATCTATCGATCCCCGGTAGCTTCTACCTGCCCCTAGGCTCTCGCTCTTATACCTACATAACTTCGCTCTATAGATTTGGCCAGAACCAGAGAGAATTTTTTTTTGTTTTAGGTAGGTTTGTGTATACACGTATGGGGCATTCCGGGTCATTTCGATCAGGTCCTGACCCCCACCCCTTCAAATTTGGGTCTTACTTACGGGAATGTTGTGCTCGGTCCGAATAGCTGCACCCCAAATTTTTTCAGATTCTTAGCATTTTTCTTTGACCCTTCAAATTTTTTGATTAATGATATTATTCTGGAGAACGAGACTTTCGAGATTATTTTTGAAAATTATAAAACAAAAAGATCGTAAAAGGTCCCATCTATATAAGGACACATGTATATACCTATATCGCATCATATTCTGCAGTACAGAAATTATTATCACTACTATTTTAATACACCTACCCGTAGACGAGCGATCAGATCGATTCACGCAACTTCAATACGAGCTGTGGTAGGTAGGTATACAATATAAAGGATCGTGCAGGTCTAACAAGTGCCTCATCAGTATAGGTATATATATATGTATATACATATGTATAGTAGATGTGAATTTATAACCTCGTAGTAGTATTCTGCGCGTAGGGTCTGGCAATGAGGTAGTTTTTCATTTTTTTCACTCTTCCTTTTTGTCTTTTTATTTTATTTTTTTTCATTTTCTTCTTTTTCTGCTTTTTTTTATACAGTTAGCGAAGCGATTCTTTCTTATCTTGAACAACGTATAGAATATAATCGGCCAGGCTTGCGGTTTGAATGATTTATCGATATAACTCTGCAGCGCATGCATATAACTGTGTGTGCGTGCGTGTGTGTGTGTGTAGGTATTTCTATTAATTTATATTTTCAGTAAACGATCCTGAGTAAAAAAAAATCGAAAATAAATCGAAAAAAAAGGATTCTTTCATTTTTATCTGTTAATATTAGTTTCGCGTATTATTTTCTTATCAATATTTGAAAAATATCCATATTCCTGTTACTTTTTATCCTTTTTTTTCCTTTGCCGGGGATTGATACAAATTATTCCATTCCATATTCGTCCATTTTTCCCGTTTTTTTTTTTTTTTTTTCGTTATTGAATTGATGAATAAAAATGAAAGACAGCTTTGGTCCGAAAAATTCAAACCCTTTAGATAAAAAATATCGAAACCTGCAATCCGAGAGTTTCTGAATTTGGAAAAATTTGTAGTTTTTTTTTTCGGATTTTTATTAACATCTTTTTCACATTGAAATGACCATTTTCATACCGCAGAGCTCGGAATCCTTCGAAAGTGAAGAAAAAAAAGAAGAAATGTTTACTATTTCTTAAGAAAAAACCAAAAAAAAAACCAAAAAAAACTCGACTCTTAGACCCAAAGACGTTCTAAAATATCTGAAAATCATACGCAAATCAAATTTCGGATTTTGGAGTGTGCATGTAAAGAACCGTTGCGAGTTTTATCGTCTAGATTCGGGCTACCTGCAGTCAATCGGGAGAATGACAATAAACCAACCCAAAAGGGCCCCTACGAAACTAGCGTTATTTGTTTACATAACGATCCGCACTCCCAGGACCTTGGCGAAGGCATCCCTTAAGTGCATCCCCATCGCCCTATTTATCCCGGTTCTTCAAGCCCCCCTTCGCGATCCGTGAACACGTATATACGTATGAGAAAAACGTTGAGTATGAAGCGATGGTAAAGTGTATATATGAGTAGATGTGTGTAGGTATAAAAGTGGGCAGAGGGGGGTCTGCACTGACGTCATCCCGCAAAGTGAATTAAATAAATATTGATACCGAAGCGTATATATATAATATATTTTATGAACAATTTCGTGAAACGGATCCTGCACCCCCCGACTCGCTACCCTTATGCCGCATCATGTCAAAACTAGACCCGGAGACGCCCATCGCATTCGCACAACTTAAATCGCGGGGGGTTTCTGCTGCACACATACAGACGTATAATATATGGATTTCAATTCCGGGGATAGAACTGCGTGACGTCCTGACGCATGCACTACCGTTACGCCCACGGGGTCTCCTATTTCTATTGCCACCCTTAATCCTCCCGCAAGATTTTATCTAGTTCGTAAGTCTGCAGTTTCAATGTGCAGAGGTATGCGCTTACGAATTTATGTAATTTTGTAAGACAGTGACTGATGGGGTGAATTTTTGTGGGACCCGGTTGGAGGTCCGGATTTTAGAAAGTCCCGGACGGTAATAATCCCGAATTTTATTATATTACTGATTCATAATTTTTCGAAAGGGTATTTCCCCGGACGTCTGCGTAGTCAATTTAGAAAAAATTTCACATCGAGACACACCAAGCATTCAAATTTTCAGATGCTTTTTTTTACCAAGACTTGCCTCTTTACATGTCAAAATAAATAGCTTTCTTTCAAGAACCACTATCAAACAATTTTTTTACTTGAAGTATCATACCTCGAGTATATTCAGTTCAAATTTCAGATTTTTGAATTGAAAATTGGAAAAGTTATGATTTTTTTTGTTAAAATAGTCATTTTCCCCATATTTTTGGGGGTTTTGAATTTTTTTCATGTTCAAAATTTTTTTTCTCGAATACTCACGTGTCTTATCTTTTGAAGAACAATTTGAAGAACCTCTAGTAATTTTTGCAAATTGAAATAACCAATAGTTTACTTGCGATATGCATTTTAATGGTTGGGGTATGAAACGTCCCAGTGGGGGACGTTTCTGAAAATTTTCTGAAAATTTTAAGTCGTCTTATCGCCAAACGAATTTGTAATTTTGACCGTTCGGAACTTAAAAAATTGGAAACTTTTTGGAATTTCTTTTGTTTGTTTGAAAACGATAAAATTTTCTCGTTTTTTCCGTCCTCACAGATAATTTCGAGGTCTAACTATAAGCTATGAGAATTATTTACATCGGTTTTGTCTTTATTTATATATGTATAGGGTATGGTATGTGTATATGTACATACCTCGGAGTCTCTCCAGATCTTCGAGAAAACTTTCCTGAGCTTTTGACTCGGAGTTCTCGAGAGACTCGAATAAATTCTTCATTCAACTTCCGCTCGGATATTCTCTGTTCAAAAACGACGAGGCTAAGAACAAGCGGCATAAGATATTTCGAAAGATTGACTTTTCGAATCTAGAGAAACTCGAGCTTAAATCTTGAGCAAAACGTTTTCAAAAAAACAAAAGAAAAAAATAGAAAATGGTAGAAAATATGAAATAAAAAATATTTATTGAATTTGAAACGGCCTTAAAATTCAACTCGATAGCATTTAATTGAAACAATTTTTAATTGGACGTATCCTCCGTCCAAAATACGCCCGAAAATTGAATCGAGCTTTTTGATGTATATTGATAGTCGGGCCAGCCCAGGTTTTCCCCGATTTAGGTGCATACTTCAAAGCTGGAATTTTGTTAGCTTGTTTTTTAGAGAATATATATACATACATAACTCCGCTACTTCGATCGTGTAAACTTTCCATATCCAAGCTTCACAGCGGTTTGAACAATTGAATTATTATTTGAAATTTCAGGTAATTTATTTTTAATCAAATCCTACGCTGCAGAACCACCACATCCTTTAATCCCACGCTTAATCCCACCCTCGTATTATACGCACGATTATATATATTTGCAAACCGTTTATCATTCGTTATTAATCGCTGCCACCCAGGTGTTAATCTAACTAATTGAAGCCGGTAACCAAAGGGTTAAATCATTCTGGTGTAACCGATTTAAAGAGGCGACGACCATTACAATTCTATTGCTTTCGCTCTCTGGATCCCCAAAGGTCTGTTTCTTTTCGTTTAAATATTACATTTCATATCTCAAAAATGCGAAGTCTTCAATTTTTTCGGGGTGGGGGGTTCTAAATCCGTTTTTTTTTTATTTTTATAAATGAAAAAATGCTCAAGATTCAGCAAACGAAAAACAGATTTGTTATCTTCTCCTTTTTTTCGAGTTACTAAACCGACGAGCGGGTATATATTCCCAGCTAATTGACAGCTCGAAAGATTTCGTATATTCAAACAGTAACTCGATCAAAGCGAATTGACTACCGAGTGGTATGAGAGGTTCGAATTATTATCAATTAACGCAATTACCAGGTTACGATTCTGGCTTAAAATATAATTCCGTTAGTCGGTCGCGAGCTGCAAGTGAGGTGAGGTGTGCTGTAGATATACAGGGTGTCCCGGAACTAAATTTCCAAAATGAAAGGTGTCATAGAGGAGGTCGAACCGAGTAAATTTTCCCGAAGAACATCGGGTCTACGAAGTCGCGTTCGCGAGATATCAACGGTTAAAAAAAGTAGCGCTTCACGCCGCGGTCGCGCGCGCGGCGTGAAGCCCTACTTTTTTCAACCGTTGATATCTCGCGAACGCGACTTCGTAGACCCGATGTTCTTCGGGAAAATTTACTCGGTTCGACCTCCTCTATGACACCTTTCATTTTGGAAATTTAGTTCTGGGACACCCTGTATACCTGTTTGAATAAGGAGTAGAATTTCACAATTTTCCATAATCGACCCGTTAAATCATTCCGTCCACTTGATTCAACCGCCCCTAACTTTAGAGCTTGGCGTCGTTTAGAGCTTGCGTATATAGGTATAGGTATAACCGTTTACCGCGAAGCACACCTTTATTATACTTCGCCGAATATTTACTCAATATATTTATATCTATATATCTATATAAAAGACACTTTTCATAATTACTCATTTTATGGGATTATTAATCGGGACTTTAGCACCTGAACTCAAATGTATACCATCGATCATCCTTCCTGCATTTAATCCACAAAAGAACACTACATTTTTGAAATTCTTGGGTTTGGAGTTTTGGCTTTTCGGATCTTAAACATTCGGAATTTTGAACCCGGGAAATACCATTTCCAGAAACTCTGAATCGCTAATATTGACATTCGGAACTTCACCCCCCGGCACCCAAATAATTAATTTTCTTAATTCCGCTGTAAAACCCGACGTTGAGATAATAATTGAGTGAGCTTCTATCACTTCTGAAAGTATCTGCAGTATAAAATCGAGATGTATCGCGTTCCAGAGATAATGGATTTTAATTACGGCATGAAAATTGGTCATCAATACTCGGCTCGGTCTCGGAACTGTCAATACTGATAAAAGTGAAAATTTTATAACCAGACACCAGACTTTAACATGACCAGTAGACAGTTTTACCCTGAAATTAATTAACTCTGAAATAATTCTATACTTGGAACGCGTAGTCCGACAATAGTACGCGGAAAGACAGTGAGAAGGTTGTTATCTGTCGGGTAAGCGTCTCGTCGCGTATAGCTATTATTAATATCAAAGAGAATTACTTGCCCTCCCCCCCCGTGCAAAATGCACGCGGGGTTATAAAGCGTGGCGCGCCGTTTTACTCTTTGGTATAAATTAAATGACTGAAAATTCGTCGAATTAGTTACGCGTATCAAACATCAAATAATTTCCTCTTCGTTTATATTAAAACCCGCGCTTAGATGGGTAATTGCCGGTTTGTCTGATGCCAACTTTACAATCTAAAGACAAACATACACAAACATACGCGCAATTTATATACCTGTATATATATATATATATATACATCCAAAAGACGAGCTCTCGTTTCCCTGAACTGCCACACGGATGAACACCCTCCTTATTTTTTGTTTTTATCTCATGGACAGTAAAATTTCTTGCTCAGGGATAACGAGCATTGAAGTAATTGAGGAGTTGGATACCATTAAGAGCACATTGAGTGCAGATATACTCTCATTGCAATAATTTAACCCAAGACGGTCACACCTCATGAGAATCCCGTAGTGGTCACATGGGGTGTTACACACCCCAAGCACTTTGAAGCGCTGTAGAATTTCGTAGAATTATTCTGCGGGCCCAAAAAAAAATTGAGAACATATTTCAAACGTTTCTCTATTAACCTATCCAAGAATGTAACGATAATTTTAGTTTCAAGTATGTTTAAAAAATTCGTGAAAAAAAATTCCCAAAAACGCCCGTTTTTTTACAAAAAATGCTGTAATTTTTTTGTTTTTTGACATATCGACAAAATTCAAGCAGGGTCTGACTCCTGAAAGGATTCTCTTTCTGGTGACTGTATTAGTTTCTATGGGTTTTTCGAATAGTATATTTATTTTGCACTATGAACATGCAGGTTTCAGTGGCAAAATGATGTACAAGATGTCGATGATTTTTTTATGTAAAATGATAATTTCTTTATTAAAAACTCTTCAAAAAGTAGCTCGAAAACGGCCTGGGGTGTGTCACACCCCATGTGACCGTTTTGGGTTAAAGGAAAATTTGCAAGAACGCATAGGATATCTACTCAAGTCCGAAGGATACTCTGAAATGAGCCTTTTTACTGCGATCTTTGCCAGAATGGTATATGATTAACACTACGATAGACTAATACCCGATAAAAATATCTAAGTAGTCAGTATGCTATTCGATGAATTGGTTTGAAAACAATATTTAGCGCGTAATTTTCTGAACTGTGTTACTACATACGATCTGCAAAAAATCTGACTCGTGAAATACAAAAGTATGCCAGTGTTTGGATTTGCGATGCGCTATTATTTTTCGTGAATAGTAACAAGTTCTATGATTTTCCAACGATATTGGACGTCAAATATTGTATTTCTATGCAATTTTTTATTTTCGCAACAAGAGCATACCTACTGCAGCTCACGTTTCAACAATTCGTTTTGCTCAATCGGTGATATTTGCTTTTGCAGTGAACGTAAGGTTTAGTTGCAGTACCGCGATGGAACCATACCTGAAAAAAAAAAGATCGCTTTGAAATATCCAGGACCATGAATAAATGATGGATTTTTTTTGTTTTTTTTTTTGTCTCAATCATCTAGAAATGCCCTGACGTATCCAACTCCTCGATTAATGTTGCATAAGCAACCGTTTAGAATCACTGAGTGTTTTTCGTTTCAAAAAAATAAAAATAAATTTCTCGAAACTCTAATCGAGAAAAAGCGGATATTCCGTTGACCGAAAAAACTCTGACATTGAAATAGGAACTCGAGTAAAATAGTATTTTGAATAAAAGAAATGAGACACAATCGTCGAAATGAATAGTGGCACATGCTGAGGGTGCTTTTATTCCGATGCACAGTTATCTACGTTGCAGACAGAAGGCCTCTGGGCATGCACTCGTAGCTAGACGCGTAGGTATATACCTACGTTGCCGATGATGCTGCAGGTATGAAGAATAGAGAATCTGAAGACCCCCCATCCCTTACTGTCTCAACTTGACTGTAGATTCGTAGAAAGCGAACACGGTTGTATCTTTTTGGCGCGTGCCAACGTCGAACGAAGCTAATCGAGCCGCGAGAGATGTAGAAGGAAAAAAAAGAGGGAAAGTAGGGAGGGAAAAATGAAAAAGAAGAAGAAGAAGAAGAAGAAGAAGTAAGATGAAAGTAATAAAAGTGCCCGATGAAAGTGATGTTTTATCGCGACTTGCTTATACTTCTACATATACCTGTATATGTATACATATACTGAGTAAATTCATGTAATATATAAGGATGTGTGTGTGTAAGAGTACAGGAAAATACCCTGCATACCGTGATGGATACGTGCGGGCTCACGCAGACGGAAACGCAAACGCAAACGGCGACGGCGACGCCGACGCCGACGCACCCATAGGGGCGACGGAGATAGCCCAAAGCAATTGCAACCCCCAAGCTCCATCCCGCCCACTTGGCAGATTCACTTACTGCCGTCTCACCCTTCGCGAGCCATACCTAGATATTCAACCCTCTATAGGGAAATATCCATAATGTGCATTTGCAATTTCAATGCTTTCGCCCTCGAGATGGAGCACCGGGACACGTGGAAAGGGGGAATTTTGCGGGACCGGGGGATGCGAACTACCCCTTACCACGTTACATCGCCACCCCTCTAAGCCGAACATCTACCGCCAAACGCCGCCCCTATATCGTTGCACCGTCTCAACCAGAGATCAAATAGATTTCGTTCTAGATTTCTGTTTTTTCTTTTTCGTTTTTTTCTTGTTTTTGATTTTCGTCTTCGTCTTCTTCTTTTCTTTTTTCTTTCAGTTTGTTTTCTCATCCTATTTTTCGATAATATTACTCGCTCGAAGGTGTGTGTATATATGGGTGTATGTACAGATTTATATCTACCTCGAATCTCTTTCCCATATGAGTATAGTATAACTCTAACGCTTTTTTTTTTTTTTTTTTTCAGTCGAATGATCGCGAAGGGATATCAGAAAACGAATATTGCCACCCAGGGAATTCAATACGCTATTTAATCCCGCTACAGGTTAACGATAGAAAATTTGTAATATCTGATCAAAGAACGTTTTACATTACGAGATAAATAATTACGTACAGCGAAGAGTGGGGCTCAACGTAACCCCTAAAAAAAAAATTCTAAATTTTATAAAAATTGATGCAAAAAACAAGAAAAATCGTTATTTTTTATCGCGTATAAAATCGATTTTGGGTAAAAATTATGATTAAGAATTTTTTTACGGAGTTCCGTTAATTACGCCCCAAATTTTGAAAATCTATATCCATCATTGACTGAGATTTATTGGCTATGTCTATGATCTACTTCGCTATTGAGTTGAAACATGCCGATATATGGATTCAAAAAAACTCGATGACGAAAAATTCTATCGAAAATTTCTCGCAAACAATTAAGGTCTTGTCTTATTAATGCTACAAAGTTATGATTCAAATATCCCTTAATCGTTATACATATAGGACTGTGTAATTCATTTTGATTATTTTATTTTTATTTTTTTCTTGATTATCATACCGCATTACCATTTCCCGATTTGTTTCGCATCTTGAATTCATGCGATTCTCGACAAAAAGCCAGCCACTTCAATTTTTAATAATTAATTCTTCTCGGCTAATGATTGCGAACAAATTATACGCACGCGTTATACCATTCGGAAATTATACGCGTGTGTATATATATAAATATGAATATAGGTATACATATAAGCTTGTTCTTTCCAATTACAGGATATACATATATATACGTGTGATTGCGAATGTAGGTATTCCTATGTATATGTGTGTATATACTTGTGATTATGTGACCGATTCGGTTTTTTTCCAATTAAAATCGAGTGGTGTAAAAAAGTAAAAGAGAGAAACGAGAAAGACAGAAAAAAAAGAACGAAAAAATTAAACGAAAAAAAAAAAATTGAAAAAAGAACCAATAGGCATACGATAAACCGTACGTATATAGGTACTACACACATACCTGTACATATATAATAATCCGAATGAAAAGGGGAAAACAAAATGAGAAAATCTATATAATGTAACCGCGGAGTAATTAATTGTACAGTAATATACATATACATATTTTTTTGATCGATATAAAAATATGAAACGGTATATAAAGGGGAGAATAATATAAGAGAGAGGGAGGGACGGAGCCGAAACTGGAGCTGAATCCGGTAAGGGTACGGAATCTTTGAAATTACCTTAATTCGAATCACTCCAGTCGTTATACTTGAAATCTTGGTAAAATCCACGGCAAGGGCGGTAGTAGGTACCCGGGCGTTGCAAAAACTTTGATTCAAAGTAAATATAATTAACTGGCCGTTAATTATGAACAAGGGTGCACCGTACTTCAGTTTGACTTTTCGAAAGATTACACTGGCTTCACTTGATTGAACAGCCATGGGTGCACAGCGAATAAATGTTTATACATTCACCAGCCAACTGGGTCTAGATGTACAGGGTGTCCCAGAAATAAATGTCCAAAATGGACTAAATTTCCAAAATGAAAGGTGTCATAGAGGAGGTCGAACTGAGTAAATTTTCCCGAAGAACATGGGGTCTGCGAAGTCGCGTTCGCGAGATATCACAAGTTAAAAAAAAAGTATCGCTTTGCGCCGCGTCGAGGCGGCGCAAAGCGATACTTTTTTTTTAACTTGTGATATCTCGCGAACGCGACTTCGCAGACCCCATGTTCTTCGGGAAAATTTACTCAGTTCGACCTCCTCTATGACACCTTTCATTTTGGAAATTTAGTCCATTTTGGACATTCCGTCCATTTTGGACACCTTGTATATGCGTGTAACTTATGTATATAAATCTACTATATATTTGGGGTAGAATTTCTACGGGTTGAGGGTTCGGGGGTTTGGCGTTGGTTATCATTTCATTATTTCCGTTAATTTAATATCGCTCCAACGCCACAAAAGCCGATGCCAATGCCTTGGCGCCAGGCATGGGTAGGTACAGGCGTGGTGGGCATTGCTGCGTCGCGACGCGCAAGAGATCTGACTTGTTAATTCTTCCTGCATAAATTTCAGTCAACCTCCGGACGCCCTTAATTGATTTTACCATCACGCTACGCCGGGATTATACGCGTACCCCGTTTTATATACCTACATAGTATAACGAACCCCAATAAATGGGGACACGCGGGATGGCCGAAGACCACCCCGAGGCGAAACCTTCGGAAGCAACTAGTGCGATATGAAAAAAAAAAAAATATATATATTAGTAGCGAAAATATTATCGCGTTAGTCTTCAGGTTTTACATCAAAATTGAAAGTGTTGATATTACAGGTTTCGTTTCTCGTTACGTTTATCTATACAAACCCCTAAAAAAGCTGATATTTAATATTTCCAAGCCTCTGCAGTGGGGCCTCGGGAAAATAATTGACTCTTCGGTTTCACATTTGAATATAATACACGAGAAATGAAACCTCGAGTTTTTGAAACGGGGGTAGACGAAAAAAAAACAAAAATTCAATGAGATTAAAATACAGTTTCGAAGAGATTTTTTCGAACGTTTTTTTTTTTTTTTTTCTCTAGTACTTTTATGGAAAAAGTTATGGAGTTATAAATTACACCTTCGCAGTGCAACTTCTTCGATAAATTGTGCAGAAAAAAAAATTTTTTTGTCAAACTTTTGTAATAGGAAAATTTCGAGTTATAGTAGTACGATAAGGAAACTGAAAAAAAAAGAAGAAACGTGTTATTCGAAATGTCCCATTTTATTAAAATATGAAAGAAAAAGATAAGTCGATAAACCGAACATCCCCTAGCTTTATTAATAAAAAAAACATACCTATTTCGTCTTATTAAGTTAAACAGATTTCTTGTAAGGCTCAATCTTAGAATTTAGGCAAAAATGGAAGGGTAGAAAAAGCGTAATAACTGTCTTTATTCTCGAAGACTCTAACAACAAAATCCACCGACTAATACACTCGATACCCTAAATAAAGAATACCCAAAGATTGACGTCCGATTATCAAACCGATATTCGATCAATAATCGAAAAAAATATATACAGCAAGATAGAAAGTGCATGAGAATTTTTTTTTCGTACGTAAAATTCCGCACCCCCTCGCGCGTTACAGCGAGGGCGTTAAGTATTGCAGAACTCTACAGATCTCGGCCGGGGTTGGAGTTGGGGTTCAGGATTTGGAGTTGGGGTTCGGGGTTTGAGGGGTTGGTTAGCGGGGGTTCAGGAAGGCGGAGAACGGACGAAAGCTGAGAGTTCTGTCGGGAGTTGTACAGTCAGACTGCGGGGTGTGTAAGTGCTGTTCCATGTACGATGGGCCAGCCACCCTCTACTCACCTCCAGGGCGTCCCGGGTGCCCGGGCAACCCCAACAACCTATACTATATACATTATACACGGGGTGTTCAGCAAATGACTGATCAGTGCCTTATCATTCGAACCAAAAAAATTCGCAACTCTTTCGAAGTGAACGATTTCCATTTTTTTTTTCCTTTTTTTGTTCGGCTAGTTTTTCAAAACGGAACAGCTCATTCAACATTTGACAATAAACTGTACAGATATACTGTCTACGTTAGCGTATTGTGGCTGATCCGATAGTATCCGCGATGACCGTTCAACTGCCTCGTGTTCGGGTTTAGATAATTTGTTCGATTTTGTATCGCTGATTGCCCCCCTCCGGCAATGGAACGTACGTTACGGTACGGCACGGGTTACAATTTTGCTGACCGTTTTGTTACGTCACACGTAACCTTTCACGAACTTTCACGCTGTTATCGGTGACAAGCGAATCGTGACGGAACAATACGGAGAAATAGCAACTTCATCCCCCAGCAGCTTATACAACGTTCGCGAATATACCTTTATACACCAATCCTTTGTCTTTCGAGATCACACTCGGCATTTGGGGGGGCAGAGATCAGATCTTCGTTTTCTCCCTTAATATTTGTACACAAGATTTCGTTTTTTTTTCTTCTTTCTTGTATCGAAGATTTTCTTCGGCAGCTAAAAAGACTTCAGGTATACGTTTTTGCAATTTTACTAACTCCATGAATCGCTATTTCATTTTTATTACGATCAGGACTAGGATTAGGTCTGCAAAAGAATTGAAAATGATAATTAGAGAATCGGTTTTTAAGAAACTGATGAAACGCAACAATTACAATCGAAAATTAATTGCTGTATAACTTGGCGGTTTGAGATAAGCGAAAATTATACATATATAGCATAAAATACGCGATGAAACGTAACGTGGCTAGGAAACGAGCTGCCATCGGTGAAATTTGCAATTTACAATTTACAATTCACAATTTGCTTTCTCGTTCGACTGTAACCGCGCGGTTTTAGTTACATATATACCCATACCTATACCCAGCTGCAGGAATCGCGATACAATTACCCGGGGTGAGCTCGGGGCGTTAGTTTACCTGCTAATTTTCAATGGTTGGTGGAATATGTCGACGAGATCGTTTCCTCGCATTCGTATTTCTATCCCCCATATGAATTGGTTTCCCGAAGGGTTCGGAGCCAAACAGCCTTCTTGTCGCTATACGAAGAACTGTCTGCGGTCTCGCCGATCGATCGATGCCGCGGCATACAGTCGATGGCTTTTTCTCTCACCTCTCACCCCTTTTTTTTTTTTTTTTACTTCTTTTTATATTTTTTCTCTTTTCATTTCTTTTCTCTATTCGATAACATTTTATAGACTTACGTATGTATTACATACAAACCGCGGTAATGACTTCAACCGATCATACCTATATGTATATCGCCTTTTCAATATTATTTGTGTAGCAATTAGAAAACGATTTTGAAAAAACTCACCCCCCTCCCCATTCAGGATTTTCTTTTCTCCACGATTATGCAAGTCAGGATTATTTTGGATTTCCTACGTTCATTGAATTGGCTGGCAAACGGTAATCGTATGTGTACAGATCAGTACGCGATCTCTGGAGAATAAAGGATGAAAATGAAACGAAACGATTGGCGATTTTCTGTTCTTTTTTTCTTTTTTTCTTGAGTAAGAATTGCTAAAGTATTTCTTCTGTTCTTCTTCTTCTTTTTCTTTTTTTTTCTTTACTTTTACTTCTATTTTTTATTTCTTCCACTTAGTCGAGCTCTCTCCTATATAGAATCGACTCTGTAGATGTTAGCCGCGGTCATTTCGCAACGAATAACTGCTGCACTTACTCGGTTCTACGGGTTGGAAAAGGTAAAAGAAATGACACATAGAGGTTCACTGTGCCACGTTTTATTGCCCTGCATGGTCGATCTTGGCACAATATCATACATATGAATGAACACTGACCGCGTACGTTCTTTGTTCTTTTTTTTTTTGGGTCACGTGTCAATTACTGTATTCAACTAATTATTATTAACACGTAATCACTTAAGTGCAGAAATTAGAGCAACATAGGATATAAATATGGATATCTGTGAATTATTTTTATCCAACGTCATCACCGATTCGTTCTTAAATTATTCAACAAGAAGAACAGAAGTGAAACACAACGAAATTCAGATACTTTAATTGATACCGTGGCGTAACATTCCTGAAAAAAAATCGCCTTGAAATATCCGTGGCTGCAGAATGAACGGTGCGTTTTTCTCAATTATCTACTCTTATCGCATTCGACTGCTCAGAAGCAGAACAAATATTGAACCGCAGCTTTTCGAGTGGCAATTGTGAAATTTTTGAAAGGTCCTTTGTACGGCGATGCAGAGCGTCCCGACGCTACATTAGTGTCCAAAACAAGGAGCTACTCGAAAGCTCGCTAAGTTCCAACCCTACCTCTATCCAACTTCCATTCCTCTAACCTGCACCTATAAACCATACCGAACTGATGAATCCAACGTTCTCCGTCCAGTAAACAAAGTTTAGAGTTTCCTAGCTGGTATGGTATACCTCTAACAGTCAGGGAACCCTCCCTCTTCCATCCTCTCCCTCTCATCCCAGGCTAGAGCCGAAGGCGAGTTTAGTTTTGGTGATAAGTGATCGCGCGGTTTCTACCGGGACTCTAATTAATACCTCGCCACTCTGTTTGAGCCGGTGACTTACGACCCTGTCACCCTTCGCCAAATTACGCCGAGTACCTTAAGACGCCGATACCAATTTGTAGGCTGAGAGAACGTGCGGCGTAGACTGTAGAGTTTAGAGTTTATACTGTAGACTCTATAAGGTCTCGGTTTCGATCGTGCGGCGAGTAAAAGAGGAAGAGGGATGGAGTTCAAGGTTCAAACTACTTTGTCACTCGTCAGGAGAAGGTGAACTTTGGACGAACCTGCTCGTATACCTCTGGCTTATAAAGTGCCAAAAGTTAGCCGGGGAAATTCTTCGAGAAAGAGAAAAAATAAAATAGAAAAAAAAATAAAGATCGAAAGTGAGAATATAAGGGAGGCGACCCTGTGCTCTGCCACCAGCCCTGGCACAGACCGTAACTCAAATACTTTTCTTCCGTTAACGATCTCAATACCCAGTGGCGATAAACTCGTACAGCTATAATAATATCGAAGAAACTGGTGAAAAGAAAGAAAAAAAATCGAAAACTAGAGATTTTCTGTTTCTAATCACGAACACCTGATCTAATAAAATCACTGGCGCAGTTCTTCGTCTTGAAATAAAATTTTCGTCCGCCAAAATTTCGCACAGATCATTTCAATGTAGGGGTATTATAAGTAGTATGAGTTTAGTGTACGTAGTTGCGACCAGCTTTCCGCGTACACCACGTTTTATACATGCAATAGAGAATATAAATGACTGTTAATAATACCCGACCACCCTGTCCTTTTTCATTGTCCATTGAACAACAACGGCGCAGCGAGGAATTCTCGTTAATATTCGTCGAGAGGTATATATACGTGCTGGGATAAGCTCGCTCAGAGAACAACGTCGCCTGGGTAATGAAACTTTATTTAACTTCGAGCAACTGCTCGCTGCCCACACAGATAGAGAGAGAAAGATATATAGAAGCGGAATTTACCAGAGAAAAATCGGTGTCTGGTGCCTTAAATTTGACCGGAATACCCGGGGTCGACAGGAGAGGACAATTTTATCAAAGCTGGAGGAGAAAAGGTTAACTGCTATTCAATGGATGTATCGATATTATATGATCGTGCGATCGATGTAAGGAAAGGCGTTTGTTTTCAAGTATAGATGTATTATTTTACAAGTTGGAAATTAAAATTTATCAAATCACTGTCAAGCTTTGGAAAAAAAAATTCTATCGGTCAAAATTTTTCACAGCTGATTGCTACGATTTTCAGATATAATTAGAAATTATTTGAGACTATATGAGATTTAAAGGCGACCAGTACAGCTTGGTTTGGGAAATTTGGAGTACTCCAAAATTTATTTATTTGTCAACTAAAGCTTATTTCACATCAAAAAAAATTTTCTTCGAAAAACTTTGTCGTAAGGTTTCAGGCAGATCGTTGGTCCAATTCAACCTCTCAAGGGTTTGCTTTCTTCAGACAGCAATTCTACATCTTACGAACGTAGGGATCGGTAAAAAAAAATTCATGTGAAAAGTTACGGTCAATTATCCAAAATTTCCAATATTTAAGCCACTAATTTGCAAATAACTTGGCTAAAACGAAATTGTAAAAAAATTCCCTCGTTCACGTGATGAGGATTTCTTTTCTGAACAAAATGAGCCCTCAACGAGCTTAATCGGAACAACGATGTGCCTAAAACCTTACGACAAAGGTTTTCAAAGAAAATTTTTTTTCTTGATGTGAAATAAGCTTTGGCTGACAAATAAATGCATTTCGGAGTACTCCGAATTTCCAAAACCAAGCTGTACTGGTTCCCTCAAATTCGAAGAAGTTTCGATTACGAATACGACCAGCTGTACTACCCTACGATAGCCACTTTTTACCTTCCACGCAATAAATCTATGTAACATACGATCGAGCTCCATAAAATTTAAAAAAAATTTCTAAATTATGTATGAAAATAGTGGTAATCGGGTGTGAAAAATCTGAGTCGATAAAATATATATCTCCTTCCAGCGTACCTGTGATTTTAAATAAATTATTTCCGAAGTGTATGCATTAGCCTCCCTTTAAAATATTGATAATGAGGCGTAAATTATCAAACACTGATTTCTAAAAATAAAAAAAAAAAAATGAAAATCGGAGGTAAATATATAATATCCAATTATATATTTTTCCAATTCGTTCAATGCAAATGAACGGATTAACAATTGTCAATAACGATCCTTCGTCGGGTACAGAGATTTATTTCGTTAAAACCCTTTTGTCAAATACTAGTACAGGACAAAACTTTTACCAATTTTATACAGGTACGTACAACGTGAACTGGAGCTAATAGAATTTCCTCTTGAAACTCAAACGTCGTATTTACCTACACACACGCCACACACATACCCATATACTTATGTATACATGAGGTAAAATAGAGCCATTTTTTTTCTTTTTCATTTTTTCTTTTCCACACCCGAAGCTATTCACGTGTCACGTATAACATCATGATGTGTGCATAAGGCATAAAATCATAGACCTTTATCGCCTGAGGCTCATTCTCTCCTTTTTCGTACAATTTTTATATTGATTTTCACTCATAATTATTTCGATGTAAAAAATCGATCATATAGGAACCCGATTTATGGAGAAAACTGGCATTATTTTCGCAAACTAATTCGAGTGGTTACCTGCGGACGATAGAATTGAGCCCTCGCAAATTCTACGACTATAATAAACGTGAAGGAGAAATTAAATAATCGATACAGTTCGATACCGAATTGTAACTAATGTATACATACCTGCGTAGCCAACAGCAGCGAACAATAAGTAATTATATTTGGATATAGAGCCGTGCACGAGCTTACCGAGGGGTGGGTCAACGAAGTTTTGTTCAGCCGGCTGTCGAAGAATTAATAACGTTGGCCAAAAGGGCGACGTGTGAAACCGCCATTAGAGTTTAGGGGGCGGTTATCGTGGCCCGGTAGTAAGTTGTTTGGTATATAGGTGGTATATGGTTAAAACGGGTGAGAAACTGACGGTGGTTAGACGGTGGATGGTAGATGGTAGATCGCGGGTGGGTCTCCACCTCTGTGCACGACTTGCCACGTCTTTGTCTCGGCGATATAATTAATCTTATAACGAAAACGAACGCTGGATAGATCCCTCACGAGCCGAGGCTATGTAACAAGGAGTTAGTTACTTTTTCTCAGTTCACTTGGCACCGTTGGTTGGGTAAAACCCCGTCCCAACATCCACCCCCTTGGGCTTACACATGTACGTACAAACACCCTCCGAATACAGGTGAGCGTGGACGTATATATGTAGACGTCCAACCCCTGTATTAAGCTACACAGATACTGCATACATAGGCAAAGACACATGAGACCAGCAGCCTATACCTTACCCCGAGGCACGTGCCAACGACACGAAGAAAAAAGGTAAAGAGACCAAAACGAGTAAGAGGAGAAAAAAAAGGTGAAAAAAAAAAAAAGAAAACAAGAGAGAAAGATAGAATGGGGTAACGTTTTTCTCGTCGGTTGGCAACCGACTAGCTCGCGTAGCCCAAACGGGGGTGAAGTCGAGGGTGGCGCCAGCCTCGTACTAATCAACCTAATTCCTAACTTGTAAAACACACAAGCTGGTCCGTGGTCCTAACAAGGTTATCCCTTGTTAGGCATCGAACCCTTCTGTATGGAGACCAAGGGACCATCGTATTCCAGTTCACGTTGGTTCTCTTAACCGTCGCGCTTCAGTCCAGTTGTAAATATCTACGTCTGCACGAGCATAATTCCAGAATTGATGAGAAATTATGGAAGAATTAGAATAAGGGTTGAAGTCCTGGACTAAAATTGAGAGGACCTTCTCCAAAAACCTTCTTTTTTTTTTCATGACTACCCCGTCAATTTATTTTCTCATTTTTTATTTTCAATAAATTGCAATCAAAGTTGAGTGCGGACAGTTTTCTCTCTCTCGTTTAGCTTCAGACACACGTTTATAAACATTCGTTATCGTTGGGTCAAATCAATTTATAATGAAAACGAGTCCTGGATTAATTCTTTGATTACTAATGAAGTGACTCGGTATAAACCTATTATATATACATAGCATGAACGTATTCAAACGATGAATCGATGAATGGGTGGATGATATGATCAGGCATTACGCTGTACGGAAGTGAGTGAAAAAAAAAACAGAAGAAAACAAAAAAAATCAGAAATCATTGATTTGGATTTACCATTTAATTGGTCGAATATTTTTTTTTTCAGGCCGACATAAAAGCGAGGTTTGAATCGTTGGTAGAGGGCATTGATTAAGTCGATAAGTCGGTTAATTAATTGAGTATAACGTTAGACATTCGAATCGCACAGGGATTCGAGGGTTAAGGCTGTAGAAGGGTGAAGGGTAGAGGGTAGAGGGTAGAGGTTGGGGTAACAGGAAAGATAGAAAGGCCAATGGGACAAATTCCCTTAATTAAGAGTTATTACTTGAGTCGCGAAACTTTTGCCCCGATGGGAATTTCCAACGTAGGTCAGTCGCGAATTGACCTCTGCTATATAATATCCACGCTATATATATCACAAGACGTGTAAATTGAAAGCTGTCTGCATAAAGGTCTTAAGAATTTTTCAGAGCGAGTCGAGCTGATTTTGGGTTCTCTTCTTCAAAGTAGCCGAAATTTTTTTTTTTTCATCATCATTCTTTCATCTTTCTTTACATTTTTATTTCCCATTCAGTAGCGATATAATCTTCCCTAAAATCTTATGAGGTTATATACCTATAGAGACGCGATGTCACCGGTCAGAATAAAGTAAGCTACATTGATGAATTAATTAATGAATTAATTAAAAGTTGGTGCCTCATAGTCGTACTCTTGTGGAGGCTGCAGATACCGGCTTCTAATACTTAGGTAAATGTTATATCAAATTATACACGCCCTGCAGACAGACCCTTGAATATCCAAGTTTCTTAATTTTTTTTTTTCTTCTTCTCTTTTTTCCTTTTTTTCTCCCTTTTTTCTTACTCCTTTTTCAACGCTGCAAGAAGTGCTTTATTAATAGTCAAATAAACTGATCTTTCTGCAGTAATTTCGAATGGAGAAAGATCGTGAAATCAAAAGTTGAGACTCGTCGGGTATATTTTTCAGTCTCCCATAATTTAAACTCTACTCGAGACATATATACTTTAAACTTTTACATCGCATGTTGTCCATCGGTCTAGCCATTCTCAAATAACTTCTCTAACGAGCAAATGGATTTAAAAAAAAAAAAAAAAGGAAAAAAGTCTGACGGACGAGGATACCTTGAATAATTTATACAGATTCGCTATTTAATTTGACCAAAATCAATAAGTACGAAAGGCGAAACAAATTTTTATGAAAGCAAATGGACTGTGCCAATTTTTTTTTTTTTCCTCTCAATTTTCAACGCATTTTGTTCGTGGATATAGGTATAGTGCAATCTATGAGAAAGTTGATACAGGATTTATAGGATTAAAATTGTGAAAATGAAGAAACCTAAAACACGACGAATCCGCTGAAAGAGACTATCCGAAAGTACTCGAATAAACTATAATATGTACCCAAAAATCATTTTCATTGAATGCTAAACAATGTCCAAATAGCAAAAAAGTGAAAAAAAAAAACATTATTTTTGGTATTTTGAAACGATATATGCATTTCTCAAAAAAATGTACACAGCCTGTTCTAGCTTAACAAACTTCGTTCTTGGGTTTCCATTTCGAAGTATATACTTTCGTCGAATGAGAGATGGATTTTGTTTATTATTAGAAACTTAAGTCTGAAACTCGAAATCTAGTTGTTCGTCAGTTTCCCTCGGTGTGTGTGTGTGTATGTGGTATTAGGTATCCTATACTACGGCTAGATATACATATAGGTATAATACATATAGCATTAGACATATATATATATCCAGAACTTGGGATGGCAATTGAAGTTTTTCAAGGATTCTGCCTCCCGGGCTCCTCTTCTTCTTGGAGCAACCTTGGATTGCTTAATCCGGAATAATACTGATTAGACTACGGAGAGGGTTTCCACGGTTCCGTGGTTCCCGGGTTCCTGCAGGGTTCCCGGGTTCCTGCAAGGTTCCTGGGTTCCACGGTTCCCCGGGTGTAACGGCTGTGAGAGGGCCAACAACGGGAGTAGCGCGAGCGAGAAGCAGGTACAATTAGGTTCGCACCCCTGGGCGCCATTCCTCTTATTTCTACCCCTAAGTCCTCCCCACAGATTGAACATTTTCCGACAAAAAGGAAAAAGCAGCCGGCTTACCCCGCGAGCTCCTTCCTTCCTTCCCTCTCTTTATTTATTTCTTTCTCTCTTAATCTTTCTCGGTCCTTCCACTCTTCCCTCATTTCCTAGCTTTCTTTCCAGAATCTCACTTTCTCCCTCTTTCTCTCCTCCTGTATTTCTCTTTCTCTCTCTCTCTCTAGCTCTCTCACATGGCCAGCATAATTGCAACGAATTAAATTCGCCTCCCTCTACACGAACGGGCAAAAAAGCTAACCCATTTCTTTACTCGCCGATAGAACCAGAGTTGAGGTAACCGCAGCTTCTTTTTTTTTCGTTTTTTTTTTTTTGGAAAGAAACTTCTTGGCGCTTTGAATGTATGTACAATATACCTATATATAGCCAGGTGGTTTTTTTGCACGCCCCGAAAGGGTACACATGATCCTGTTCCCCTCAAAAAAAACAACACAGGTAAAAAAAAAAAAGAAACTTTTTAGCGGACTTGATTACAAAGAAACAAGGAAAAAAATCAGGAAACTGATCATTTTTACACTCGCGATTTGGGAAGAAACCAAATATATGAGAACAGTAACGAAAAATTGCAAATTCTTTTCAGTTTTTTTTTTTCTTTTTTCGTTTTCTTTTTTTGAATCGCATATTTCTGAAAATTCTCTGACGAACATTTATCGCTGACTTTATTGTGGTAGCTGTATGTACTTTTACTTTGACCAAACGAACCATATATAGGTGGTCCTTGCGCGTATGGAAAATTGGAATAATTATATCCAACCGAAATTGATACGGTGATACCTGTGAGTACAAAAATACGTTTGACAGATACAGGTATACCTAGGTTGGATACAGGAATCGGTGGAATTGAAACAACCGCAACCGTTTATCAATATTTTTGAAACAATAAATTTATATCCCGAGTAAACGCGAGGTGATCGTTGATCGGTCCTGAAAAGTAAAAAAAAAAAAACGAAATCAAAAAGAGAAACAAAAAAAAAAAAAACCCTCAGTAAAGTAAATACAATGGAAATTTAGTTATTTGTATATACATATCTCTGGGTACTACGTATACATACGTACATAGTAAAAAATGAATATAATATCACAGCGTAGATAAAATTGAATCTGTAGAAGAAAAAAAATGGAAAAAAAAAGAAGAAAAAACGGAATTCATTTATACTGTAGTGCTTCACACAATTCAATTATAACTAATTGCTTAGCTGTTTATCGCAGTTTTATCTCTCCTTCTCACTCCTTCTCTCTCTCTCTCTCTCTCTCTCTCTCTCTCTCTCTTTCTCTCAATTGCAAAACCATTTATACCCTACTCTGCATTGAGATTAAATAGAAGAGTACTTGGCAAGATCAAAGACAGCAGTAAATTGCCAAGATCGTGAATAACGTTCAATGAACAATTTTCAATCCCAACATTTTACCTAACTTGAGATATATACATTGTGCAGTTTCTATAAAGTTACGATAGGAGTCTGCAGGTTTCTAGTACGATTATCACGATCTATGGATAACGAAGTGAATTTATCCAAGATGCAAAATCCTCTGCATTATCCCGGATAATGCAGCTGAAGTTGAAATCTTTGATTTTCAGGCACTCATTTCATATACGAAGTATATCTCTAGAGTACCTTATGAATTTGCCATCCTAAGAACGATTTTTGTCTGTCCGGACTGGTCGACACTACTGCGCCAACCCAAATCTCTTGTCTTTTGGAGCATAACTCTAATTTCAATTGAGGATTATGCCTTTAGCAAAAAAACTTATGATTTTCTATCTAGTCTGATCGTTTACCTACAAAGATTCATCATTTTTTTCAGGCTTCTTGTCCGTCCGGACTGTCCGAGCCTACTGCACTGACCCAAAACTCTAGTCTTTTCGAGCGTTACTCTAATTTCGGTTGGGGATTATGCCCCTGGCAAGAAATCTTAGGATATTACATCTATTATGATGGTTTACCTACAAAGATTCATCATTTTTCAGGGTTTTTTGTCCGTCCGGACTGTCCGAGCCTACTGCGCCGATCCAAAACTCTAGTCTTTTGGAGCGTCACTCTCATTTCGGTTGGGGATTATGCCCCTGGCAAGAAATCTTAGGATATGACATCTATTCTGATAGTTTACCTACAAAAATGAATATCCCTTTTTTTTATCCTCTAGATTAACTTGATACTTACGATACTGATAAATCGTGAGTGCCAGTCGAGTACAGTCCCCTGGGACTGCTCATAATTCTGCCTTGTTATTATTGAAGCACATGCGCATACAATAACCGATTCACTCCCTTCATGCACAGGGTTAAAACTTTTTCCCACTATTATGAACGAAGGCTTCGGCATATTGAAGTTGGAGTATATCTAATACTGCAAGAGTTTTGGACGACTTTACCTCAAAGTTAGTCCAGAAATCTACCTTGGTTAAACTTCGTTCTGTGGCCAACTTTACTTCCTGAACCTACAAGCGATTTTTCCGTCTCTATCACTCGGGTTAGCCGGTTAGTTCAACTCGTATCAACCAAGAGGAGGAGGAGGAGGGTTCAAACAGTATATAAGATTCTAGGCGATGGGGCGCAGAGCCGGTGGGTCAACTACCGACGTTTTATGACTAACGATTATTAGAAAACTTAAGACTTACCTCCTTAACTCGATGATCTTTCAAAATGAACGGTGAATCCCCGCGAAGTAAAAAATCGGAATAGAAATTCTAGTCTTATTCCATAAATTCTCATTCAAGACTTTCAGATCCGAATTCTATAATTTGAAGGTAGTATTCTGCATCCAACGAAATTCGGACCTCCAATTTTATTCAAAATCGAAAAGTTTTACAAACAATTGTTTCGAAATCAATTGTTATTTTCAATCCTGTGTACTTTGCCGCATGTCGAAGCTGTCCGGTGATTTATCCGAATCGTTATAGAATTAGACAGCGATCAATTAATCGATCAGAGTACAGAGGTGTGTATATATGTATAGATGGTTGGGTATGGTTGAATATTAATTCAACAGCGTCGACTCGAATGTAAACTCAACCAGGAAATATGGATGTACGCATAGCCCTCGGAATCACCTGAATATTTCATGAAAACGGTAATTATATATACGGATGGTAGTTTATTCGACAAAGGTCATTAGTCAAGTTGTTGACAAGTAGAAGGCTATAGGAGGGAGGTAGGGAAAAGCACGAGGAAGAGAGGAAGAGGAGGCGGTTGACGATGACATCAAACGTGAATCGTTATAAGTTTAGCATGTACATACGTAGATACGTATACAGTCTGGTAGAATTTTGATGTCGTTGATATGTACCTGCGGATTATACATACGTACATTATATACCTACGTATATACCAATCCGCATAAACATTGTATCTACCTGTACATGAATACATAATACGCGGATAGGTATCCAACGTAAGCATAGATCATTACACTGTGCGTGACATTCGAAAGCCTTTTACTGACTCTTTGCGTTACACCAACCGTCAACAATGTACGACAAAAGACATGGAAGAAAAAAATTGATTATACCCTAACCTGAGGTATAAAGGATAAATATATGAATTTCTACCGGGTTAGGCGAAGTACTATTTGGTTTGACGAAAGAACCTCCCATCTAATCAAAGACGTTGGAAAAAATTTGATTACGATTTCTCGTAAGACCGGCCATCTTCAGGTGAAACTGAACATTTACAAGTCGAGGAGGCGATAGAGTAAATATAAAAATGGAAGAGTGGAAAAATCCGTGGAGTAAGAATACCGGGAGAAAGACAAAAGAAATTATACTGGTATAGCCCACGAAAGTGGTAGAGCTACGTCGAAGAAGTAGGTAAAAGAAACGTGAGAGAACGGGGGATGCGAGAACAAGCTTCTGTAAAAAGGTATGAAAAGAGAGAAGACGATTCGAGAGTGAGTAAAGGAAGGAGATGGGAAGACATAGAGGGAGACAGAGAAAGAGAAAGAGACGCGCGGAAGCACACCGAGATTTATTGAGAAGAGTTGAAAAGTTGCCGGAGGCAGAAGTGGCGGCGGAGACTCTATGGAGGCGAAATACCGACCAGACTAGGCTGGGCTGGGCTGGTACGCTTCAAGATGCCGAAGAGAGATGCTGGCCTGGACGAAAACTCCAGATAACGCGTCGTGAGGTATCCTCCGAGATTAACCCGGCCCGAACCATCCTCCTGCATGATATGGATCCTTTCCTCGATAAACTCAAGTCCTCGGTACATCCATCTATTCATCTGCGTCGTCCTTGGTCATGTCTATCTTCTTAAACCTCCGGGATCCACGAAATTTCAACCACTAAGCTCAGCCGGTTTTGCTCCGAGTATCATCATCATCATCATTTATACCCCCAATTAGTAATTGTGATAAAACGCAGTGATAATTGGCTCCGAGTTGTGCAGCCTGCAGCCGTTTGTCAAAATCGTAATAAAGGAATTGCGGGAGAGTGAGAAAAGGGAAGAATTTAAGGTGGCAAAAAGGATACGAAAGGGAATGAAAATAATCTTGAAATCCGCGAAAAGAAGGTGAAAGAGAAATGGTGGGATGCCGCCAATTCTCTTGACAATTTGACCTGGCGGTCTGCCAACCACCGACCAGTCGATTCAACTAATCTAAGTTGCTTAGCACGACTTCGGAACCCTCCGCTCTTCCACCACCCTAACCGACACACCAAAGTCTTAGCTCCCTTGTATAACTCAAACCACTCGCTTTAACCTCGAGGGTAGATTTTAGTGTACATCGATTATGCCTCTAGGTAAATCCCTTTGTGCGCAAGCATGTGGGAAATTTTATTTAGTGGTAAGAAAAAGAGGGTTTCTTCGGGTGAAAAAAGGCAGTTAAAAATATGAGGTTTTAGGTAATTGCGAGGAGGATGATCGTTGGGTACAGGGGTGTGAAATTTACTCGTTTTTTTTTCTTTTTAAATCCCGTCTGGAATCATAAACGTAATCTGCTCTTTTGAATATGGAGATTGATAATTCGAATTTTGAATAACAAATGATCGAGGAGTTTTTTTTTTTTTTTTGTTCAAATATCTTTCACTTTAGCGTCAGCCCGAGGCGAGAGACGAACTCGGGAACTGGACACAGGGAATTTAATTTCTGTGTAACCTTACACCCCCAGGAGCTTATCCATTGTGCTACTACGCGCAGACACTTGATCGCAGGACTCCATTTGCGGTTTAGCATAATGGAAACCCAAGGCGAGAGGGATATTCCAACCCGCAGACCCTACCGCCATGCCATCGACGAAGAGCCCGCACCCCCGCCGCCCCAGTTCAGACCTCGACGCACGCACCATTCAGGGGATAAAAATAAATAAGTCACAAAGAAATAAGGAAGTGAAATTTTCACGGAATACATACCGGCTATAGACTCGCCGGCGTCTGTATAGTTTATCGGAAAAACTATCTTAAATATACCTTCAGGAATTTTTCTGGAATCCAGGGACTGGGTTGAAGTTCTGAAGTTTCAAAATTTAGAACAGTCAAAATTACGAATTCATTCAAAACGATTTCGAATTTTCAGAAGTTCAGAGTATTGAAATTCGGAAAGACCGAGACTTGCAAAGTCCAAAACTCCGAAAATTTAATGAAACCAGTAAGCTTGGTTTTAGAAATTCGTAGTACTCCAAAATGCATTTATTTCTCAGCCAAAGTCTCTTTCACATCCAAAAAAAATTTGTCTTCGAAAACCTTTGTCGTAAGGTTTTAGGCACATCGTTGTTCCGATTAAGGTCGTTGAGGGCTCATTTTGTTCAGAAAAGAAATCCTCATCGTGTTAACGACGGAATTTTTTTACAATTTCGTTTTGGCCAAGTTATTGGCAAATTAGTGTCCTAAATATTGGAAATTTTGGATAATTGACCGTAACTTTTCACATGAATTTTTTTTTACCGATCCCTACGTTCATAAGATGTAGAATTGCTGTCTGAAGAAAGCAAGACCTTGAGAGGTTGAATTGGACCAACGATGTGCCTGAAACCTTACGACAAAGTTTTTCGAAGAAATTTGTTTCGATGTGGAATAAGCTTTGGTTGACGAATAAATAAATTTTGGAGTGCTCCAAATTTCCCCTAAGTAAGCTGTACTGGTCCCCTCAATCGACTATGCAGACTTCCGGGGAAATACCCTTCCCAAAAACTGTGATGGGGTAATATTAAAATTCTAAATTTCAACATGACCTCTATACTCGAAAATATACCATATATCATTACGTATTACAGTTATGAGGTAACATAAATTATAATATAACTGATATAAGGGCGCGTCGGTAATTGTAATCTCAACAACTACTTTGGCGTAGGTGTATAATCATCAGAGACACAATTCTGCCAAGGTACTTTGTAAACGGTACCTATCCCTCCACAGAATAGAGTACTGGCGTTGAATGGCTTAATCCAATTACTGAGGGACTCGCAAATGATGAGTGTGATTTACGATCCGTAAATACTGGCTATCGGTCTTCGCTGCAGCGGTATAGGGTTGTAGCTAACTGATATATGAATTAACATAAGATATGTCGAGGGGATTAAAGTACTTGATAACACGACGTCATTAATTAACTTATCCACGTGTCTCGATCATAATCTCTATGATTATAATTACGAAAAAATACCATAAACTCATAAGTATAATAAGCTGTATGAATATATCAACACGTGTATATAAAAGTGATGGCTATGTAGTTTAGCGAAACATTATTATCCACCTAGCCACGGATATTAGCCGAAATTAGGGAGCCATAAATCTTCTCGGGTTTGAATATCCTTCAAATTGGTATTCGCCTAATGCGAGTCTGCAAATACATAGAAGATTAGGCAGAAGTAAAGCGAATAATTTGCCGAATCTAATTCAGCAATTTTATCATTCAATTCTTTATAAACAAAAATTTGACCAAAACTTTTTCATCCCCTGAAAATATTTTGCTAGGTATTTATTCATCGATGAAATCGAGTACTGCGATAACGAAATAGCCGGTTTTCGTTATACGAACCGACCAACGAACAAATTTTCACGTTTATTTTCTAAGAAATGAATTTCGGTAATCTCGCATCGTTATTATATACGAGCTGGTAGAAAGCGGGCGAATTTTACACAGGTAAATCGCTCCGAGCATTAAGCATTCTACAATAATCATTGACTACAGCAGCTCCGGTACAATGGAAGACATAGTATTCACGTTTATGGCTGTAATTCAGTTTACCCGAGGTATATACACTCGTACGTGCAGGTTTGCGGTGCTAAAAATTTATGACTATAATTGAGAAAATAGTAATCGAGGTAACAAAAAATGACGACTGTTCCGCGAAACGTTGGAATAGAAATTTGATATTCCGTGATGGAAATTTTTTTCACTGAAGGATTAATGCACCGTTTTCAAAGGGACGCTAATTCCCGTGATCTATAAGCCACTGAATTTCTTCTTTTTTTTTTCTTCTCTCTTTTATTTTACATTTCAACAGTTTTCATTTCGCGATAATTTTTGCTTACGATAAAATTTAACGACCCGGATTTTTGCCGCTGTTAATTTACCTGAATCGTAGGTAGGAAAATCTCATCACTGTTTTCCAGACGTTACGCTATTCAAGGGCTTTTATTATGCTAAAAATATTACGATTTTAAATGCTAATTTCAGACTTGCTGTTTGCACGTATATAACCCACCGACGCTGTATCATAGAGATGAAAACTTCGTCTTATATACTGAAAATCTCAAAGTCAAGACTCAAAAATCGTCACAGAATTATTATTTTTTAAATGTTCTTCATTATTTTATAGCAATAGGTAAAACTTGGATAAGTTCAGCGAAATCCAAAGCGAAGATTTGCGTCCTAGAATTAGGAAAAAAAAATTCTTCGATCGCTTAAAGTTCGGGATTTTTATCTGCGATTATTTTAAAAGGTATCCGGATATGCCAAAGTAATTTTAGACCCGAGCATTTTTCGCGTTCTGGTTGTTTCAAACCCCTTGACATTTTCCGAGCGTTTGACATTTGGAAATAATTCGTAAACCAAAACTAGGCCTTCGTAATGAGTTTAATATCTTTTGTCCAGGTTGTATACCTATATGCGTATATATTCATCGAGGTATATATACCCTCAAGAATTGGGTTAGAAATTTACAGAGTAAATTAAACACTTTGAAACTAGACGTGTGATAAATACGTTGAAGTCTCTCATTTTGATTAATTAACATTGCTTAAAGATGCATTTAGTTTAAAAGTCTGCAAACTTGAACTGATCTAGTAGATTCTTACCGCTTTAGGAATTTTAGCCGACAAGTTTCAAACAATTTTCCTCGACGTTCCGTTACTACCAAAATGAAAACCCTGTTCACGAATTTTCCGGTAGAATTTCGTTTCTCATAAAATTTTCGATCTTCTAATATACCGGAGGGAAATTTTTAAACTTGAGAAATAGACTCCGTCGCGATTTTCTTAGGACCCATAACTTGAATTTTGAACATCGTTCAAATTGGCGATTGACGTTGTGATCTTGGTTAAAAATATCAATTTCGCGTAATTTTTCATGGTACAGGACATTGTGAAAAATATTAATTACTCGAGATGGAACCAGGATGAAGTTCCGAATTTTGAAAAGATTCGGACAAATTTTCAGAATCGCTCAAGCTCAGAATATTAAAATTCGGAAAGATCGAAAAGCAGACAATTAAAAAGTCGGAAAGTCCTAAGCAAATTTCAGGTTTCAGAGTCTTGATCTTTCGGATCTTTAGCTTTCGGAATTTTGAACCTTAAAATTCAGAGCATCAATCCGGCCTCAGTCATGAAGATCCAAAAATTTACGTCAAAAACTATACAGGCGACACTCCGCGGTCCATCAATCCGCGTTGGTACACTCAACGAATTTGAAACTGTCGCACCTGAGATAGGCAACCGAAGTACACGTCTTAAGTTGGCAATGCCATTGCCAACTTAAAACGTGGAGTATCTTCGGTTGCCTATTTTAGGTGCGACAGTTTAAAATTCGTTGAGTGCAATGTATATCTGACCTGGTAAACTTTGCCCCATTTATTGCATAAGAATATGATACACGTATTGTCTACCGTTAATTAATTACAACAAATAACAATCAGACTGCATTAATGCGGACGCCAAAAGCCTGTGATTATTTATACTTTTCGCTGATCTGTATGTCTAATTAATCCTCACCTTTACCGCGTGTTTCAGGCCGGGTGTGATGAGGGGTGTGGGTTAAGTGAAAGATCGCCGAGGTGCGAAAGGAGCACAGGTTAAAAGATGCCGCCATCTTTGACACCGCTTTTCAGCCCGTTGCTGCTATTAGTTGTCGCAGCGAGTACGAGGGCCTTCAATTCTCGACAAGGAGGTAAGCTAAGAATACAAACGAATTTAAAACAATTAACAAAAATAAAAAAAAACGAAGAAAAAAAATGTGGCTGACCACGAGGGGCCAGACCTAAAACTTGCCACGCAAACCTTTCAAGTTGAAAAAATATTATTGTCAATTTTTATTTTTTAAATAACTTTGAAACTACTCGACCGATCGACTCCAAAATCTAATCGGATCTAAGTCTTGATAAACCCTTTTGATCGCCGTAAGAACCATTCCGATCGGTCGATTCGTTCTAAAGATATCGTACGACAAAAATTTGTTTTACACACACACATATACGGACGTCCATCCAAAAATAGTCAGAATAGCTTCCTAAGGCCCCAAAACGTCGAGATCTGATGAAAACTCGATTTTCGAAAATCGGATCGAAACCAATAACTTCCGTTTTTTTTTGAAAATTTTTAATTTTCATTAGCGAGAAGTTAAAAAGCATCTTGAAGATCGAAGATCAAGCCAAGATTCTTGCTTTTCGATATAATTTCTTCCTCATTTATTTATTTAGTTTTTTTTTTTTTTTTTTTTCTCTTGATTTTTATAAATCGATCCTGATCACGTGTAAGAGACTAATTATGAATAATATAATAAAAATCTGCGGCACGGGGTAATCGGCTTGGTCGATCTATTGTTATACGGTGAGTTCTTTGTTCCCTAATTCCTGGCTAATGTTTCCTTTTTTTCCCCCTTTCTTCTTTTCCTTATCTTATTTTTTTATATTTATTTACTCTTTCTTCTCTTCGTTTCAACTTACTCACTTCTACGCGTTTCTGATCCTCGAAATCCACCCCGTTTCACCGTACCGTACCGTTTTTTTTTTTTTTTTCCTTCTCTCTCGTTTCTTTGACCTTCGATTCTCACTTCTACAATATACATGCATACATAGGCGATAAAAATTTGTATAATATACAAAACCACCGATAGTTATAATACGTATGTATATAATATACTATATAGGTATGTACGTATATGGATCTACAGTGTATACTTAATTGGGGTAAAATTTATGCCCACCGAAAAAGGACTTCTTTTGAAGAAGCATTCGCCTAATCGCAAAGCAAATAAGACTATCTGATCGAATTTTAATGGGTACCTTGCGTGCTACGCGTAGGATATTATATGTATAGGTATTACCCTTATATACCCTTGCCCAGAAACCCTGCTTCAGGGTTTTCCCTACGTAGCGTTAGACCCCCCCGACTGACTGCTTATATACATACTTCGTACAGTTTGGACAATATCTTTTCTAAACCGAATTTACAACGTATAAACACGGTGTCCTAGTTATCGCGTTACTTTTATTACCTTATTGCGCTTTATTGCCCGTTACATAGGTATAGGTATACGTGAGGTTGTGTATAGGTTGGTATATGTATATACATATATACTTTCGTAGAGCAAAAGGTGGGTATGAAAATTTCAGCTACGTCCTCTCTCGCCTCCCTTTGACCCTGTATAATGTTATACCTACGTAGGTATGTACATTACGTATACGTATAGACGTAGAGATTTTTTAGAATCCTTTGCACAGCGACGAAATTAATAATCCATACGTTACAATTTTTCTCAATGTATAGATTGATTCATTGAATTGATTGAATTCAATGTATTGATTGAATTCATTGAACATATGAAATTTTATCCACTCAGAGATATTATGGATGAGAATTGCCTGGTATCTGCCAACTCCGAAACGCAGCACCAGCCTATGCAATCTCTAATTTAGTCCGACGTTCCCTCGTAGGGGTAGATATGCGTTCAGGTTGTAGAAATTATACATATTTTCAGGGATTGCGATGACTATCGTAAATAATACACAGATATCCTGTTTTGGACTTTAATTCTACGCGATGTCAACCACAAATCTTGTCGTTAACCCAAGACGGCCACACTTCATGAGAATGTCGTTGTGGTCACATTGGGTGTTACACACCCTAAGCACTTTGAAGCGCTAGAGAACTTCGTAGAATTATTCTAGGGGCCCAAAAAAAAATTGAGAGCATATTTTAAACGTTTCTCTATTAACCTATGTAAGAATATAACGAAAATTTTAGTTTTAAGTATGTTTAAAAAATTCGTGAAAAAAAATTCCCAAAAACGCCCTTTTTTTTTACAAAAAATGCTGTATTTTTTTTGTTTTTTGACATATCGACAAAATTCAAGCAGGGTCTGATTCCTGAAAGGATTCTCTTTCTGGTGACTATATTAGTTTTCATGGGTTTTCCAAATAGTATATTTATTTTGCACTATGAACATGCAGGTTTCAGTGGCAAAATGATGTACAAGGTGTCGATGATTTTTTATGTAAAATGATAATTTCTTCATTGAAAACTCTTCAAAAAGTAGCTCGAAAATGGCCTGGGGTGCGTCACACCCCATGTGACCGTCTTCGGTTAAAGAACCTCGCATCTTACTGATTTGAAGTGAGATCTGTAAAGATGGCATAGGTTACCTGTCGACTTAATTTCAAAGTCAATTTTAGTCCAAACTGACTCTAGCTTCGCGAGATTATTTATTATTAACGTGATTCTAGCTTAGACTAGGATTATCAAAAGTTATTAAAGTTTGCATACATTTTCAGAATTCTAAATTCCGTAGGTACATGTACACGATTTCAAAATGTGGTGTTGGAACTTTTAGAACTTGTCCATCTTCGTCGACTTTATATTAAGATGTATATGTACAAAAGTTGGTTAAAAGAATGACAAAAATTCATTTTTTTTTCCTCTGGAGTGAGATTCGAGTAAAGTAAACACGCCTTGCAGGTGCTTTCCGTGTGTATACTTGTTAGTTAGTCATTGTCAAATTCAAAGCCATGTAAAGGTATGCGAGCTGCCGTCTGTCTCATCTCGTCTCTTCTATTCTTGCACAGCATTACTTCAAGTTCTATAGCCTACAGAAATGCGACCGCGTTTGTAACTGCCTCCGAAAAGGCGGACTAGGCATTTCGCTCCTACCTCTACGTACCTACGTAACGTACATACATACATACACACATATGCTGTATGCTGAACGGAACATTGGTGGAGAAAGGTAAACTATGTCAAACTCGCGTTTATTTGTCAGTTTCCCTCTTTGTCAGGAGCCAGTTTGTTGTCAAACTCATCCACCCCCATTATAGTCAGCTATTCATAATATTACCATGTTATAGAAATACTCCAAAATAACTTGCAAACAAAAAAAAAAAGACAATCCAAACATTTCGTTATTCATTTTTTGATTTTTTTTTTTTTTTTTACATGTAATCACGGCTAATATCGTTAAGGGGGTAAATTATACACCTTGCCAGTGACTTGAAAAAATAATTATTTCCAAGGTGATACGAAGTAGCTTGAAGAATCGATGAACAGCCATTAAAAAAAAAAAAAAACATGTAAACGTGTATATAACCAGTATATAAACAGTATCTATATCCATCTACTAGTCCTATTTACATTCTTCTATTTAGTCAGATATCATTAGTTATATGGTCTGCAATTAGGTGGTGTGAAAAGTCTGAGAAGTTAGTTTGACTATCTTTACAAGATATATATATATACATATATCTATTTATGTAAGTTAAGGCTTATTTATTTCTATGTACAGACGTAGGTATATACTCGAAGATATTTACATATACATATATAAATACTAGTGTATAGATAAAAAAAAATAACGATACAAGCGAGTACAGCGATGAAATAGAACCAAGTTAGCTGAGACGTAGCTGGTATGTATCCAAAAGGTATATACGTACGTGTATAAGGGAAAATAAAAAGTGAAGAGAAGTTGAGTAGACGGTGTATCAACTAGGAGCAAAGTAGTTTACTGCCGCGGTATGTTTTAGGGAAGTTTTACGATACTTTTATAGATTGCCGTTAAATAAACGTTGGCAAAGATACCGGTAGCTCGTGGGCGAAGTGTTTATAAGATAGCGTCAAAAAGTTGAAGTGTAGGAATCGCGAGATACTATAGCGGAGTATCTAAATTTCTACAACAGTTTTTAAACACCGACGATTCAACGTAAGATGACAAACGAACTAAACTACTATATACACCGCAGCTTCTGCAGTGTACCAAAGTAGCTTGAGATACGTGATACAAGTTTCCCAAATTCCAGAATTACTATCTCTATTCTTGCCGGCTTTTGAATTCTCAGACGTTGGCTGTTTTGCTGCTCATTGTCACTCCCTCGTGGAACGGTATATACCTATAGACTGCAAATATATACACTGTATATATATATAATCTTGGACAAGTGCCCGCGGGAGAAAAACGACAGGAATTTTACTGTCTATTCGCATAAAGAATTTGACCACTGCAGCGGGAGGTTTGAGATATACCGTTTTCGTATTATAATTTTGTCCTCTTTCGATATTCTATTCGGTATTATATACATATATACACATACATATATTATACGACCGACTCATTAACTAAATTGGAAAAAGTTGGTACGAATAACGATGAGACACGGTCGTATAACATTATTATAGATTCAGTAGATGTAGAGTACGTTCTCATATTTATTATTTCTCATCTCGAACCCAAATACTGAAACAAACTTCTAGCAACCTTTAGAAATACTTCCGTGAATTTTAGTGCAAGTTCGAAGTTTCACACTTATAAGTTCTTCGATACGATTTTTAAGAATTTCTGTATAAAACCTTTTTTTTTCTGTGGGATTTATATATAGCGAATATTGCAAATTTTCTATCGTTAATCAGCAGGATCAAATCCAGATCTATATTCTATATTAACGTACTGAATTTCCTGGATTCCATTCGACTAAAAAATAAAAAAAAGTGTTAGAGTTATAGATCTATAATAAAATACGATAAAAAATGATGTCTTCTTGCATGAATTTTGATGAAAAAAAATCAAAGAAATATTTTTTTGGGAGGGTTTTCTCGTGCTCCAGTCTTCCCTCTACCTACACACCGATATCGAGAATTCTGCGATCACACTATATCCCCGTATTTTCCTCCTTTTCGTAATAATAATAATAATAATAATAGTAATAATATTATTTCCTGTCGGAGTGGGCACTACTTGGCTACTCGACGACTTATATATCGAGTAATTAATATCAGGCGACTCACTTTGTTCGTTTGTATATGTGGTGCGGCTCTACAGCAGCAGCAGCAGCAGCAGAAGCAGCAGCAGGAGCAGGAGTAGCAGCGAACGAGCGAGAAAACCTCAGAGATTTATCGCTCTATATATTCTGCTAGGCGGAGGGTCGTATAAATCATTCGAAAAAGTTTCGGATAATAAGTTTTCTTTAGCTCGGTTCTCCATGCCAGTGGATACCTATCCCGCTGCAGATATACTTTAGCTATACCATGCAGAGACGGATTCTCTACGTCGTTAATAGGAAACCGGTGCGGTGGTGCTATGCTCTCGTAGCGTTGATGCTACCCACCAACACCGTAGCTTATATAGCAATAGTTTCGAGGAAGAAGGCGTATTTAGAAAATGATATACGCCGGATGTCTCGGGCTATGACGGGAATATTTTTGGAGTGGTAAAAATAATTACATTCATCCAAGTTTTCTTAACACTAAGTATTACCGACTGTTAAACCCCTTGAGCACGATTAATTGCATAAAAGAACAAAAATTCTTCAAATTTGGAGGGAATAACTGGAACTGTACCCTAAATCCATGCAAGTCAAAGTCGAGAAAATCTCGAATAATTCCTAATCGTGTCTCAAAAGTCGAGTAATTAGTTTTGAAAAAACTGAGTCAGCAGAAAATTTTCTCAAATTGATCCCGTGATTTCGAAAAAAATTATTCCGAAGAAACCAAGGAGTTAAATTCCAAATCCAATTTAAAAATGGTCGGCTAGTATGACTCAAGACGTGAGTAAACGTCTTTAATTACAACGTGCAATTATGGGGTGAGAGATTGAAATGGTCAATGGCCTATGCCGACGCCGACGTAGCGGCTGACGCTGAGGCCATCAACTTGTTCTTTCGTTGGTGTCGCCTCGTTGTCGTCTTCGTACCACCCAGGCGAGTCAGTCGGAGAGACAGGGCGCCGTAACATATGGTCTATTAGGACTAATAATAGGTAGGAACCGTCCCTCTGCTTCATTCGTTCGAAGTTAAAGAAGAAGAAGAAGAAAAAAACGAGGAAGAAAAAAAAGAAGAGTCAAGTAAAGGAGGAATAAAAAAAATATGTAATGGAAACAAATAGAAGTTGAGGAAGAGAGCAAAATGAAACAGAAGACAGAACTGACTCGGGACAGCTTTAAACTACTTCTGTTTCTTATGTACTACCCGCGAGACGTCGTGGACGTGGACGCGTTCATTATTGTTATATATTACTCCTCGCTTATGTATATATATCTATACATATAGGGAGATATATATGTATACATGGCACAACCGCTCGTATACCACAGGGTAATTAAATCTCGGACAATCTACCCAGCTATGCGACAGCCCTTAATCATCGGACATTGCGTGGCTAATGAATAGGGTCCAGAAACTAAGTCACCCTTCTCACTATATTGTCATATGTGTATATCCGCGTGTTTTGGAGACGTGAAATTTTACCGAGCGATGAAGAACCCGGGATCTCGATATCGATATCGATATCATTCGCCAATCTGTGAAACGGATTCCCAAGAATGCGAAAAGTTTTTGTATCCAACTTCTGCCACCAAAAAATAAGTAAAGGTAAAAAAAAAAAAAAAGTTAAAACGACATTTCTTACGAAACTTTTCATCAACCCGGATAGCAAATACTGTCGAGTAGTTATATGTACGTACATATGCAGTTAAGAGTATATAGGTTGTCAGTCAAACGTTGAAAATTGATTTTTTCGTCGGTGCAAACCGGACGTTCGAATTAAACGAGATATGGCGATTCATTGTGCGATTCATTCGAGTGCAAAGCCTGCAAATTTCAAAAATTTGGCAGCTTACTGTTTCTGAGATGCAAAACGAACAACAAAATATCGACTTTTCATTTTAGAATAGTAAACTATATTCTAATCACACTTGACAATAATTTCACTAATTAATTGAACTTGTGGGACCATGAAAAGTACCGTGAAAATCCGTATTTTCCCGATATTTCGTATTTTCGAGATGCATCTAGAGTAACTTCCGGGTGTGCATAAAAATGCTGGTCACGAATTTCTACTGCGTATATATAGGTGTAAATGAAATTGTGGTAAAGGCATTACATAGATAAATTATATACCTACTGTACATATGTATGCATTTATGAATAGCAGAATTATTGGGGAAAAAAAAAGAAAACTTTTTTGGGTTAAAAAAAAAGTGATTTTGGATATACCGAATGTAATTTTTTTTTTTTTTTTTTTTTCTTTGGTATGTGGGAAGAAAATTTCCCTCTCGAGTTTAAAAGTTGGTCTATTTGAGGGAGCCAGGAGCTCCGGGCAGGGGATCACGGTAACATCAGCCTTGAAAATCTCTTTCGATGTTGGCACGGCCGTACGAGAAACAAAGGGCGAACGTAGCGCGAAAACCGCTGTTAACGAGACCAGCAGAGCCCGGGAGTGGGTTTGTTCGCCGCTTTACGGCTTTCCATTTCGACGCCATTATCCACCCTCCGTATTACGCACGGTACCTATTCCCGTATTGTTGCTCGTTGACACTCTGAAAAAACAAAAAAAATATATATTTTTGCCTACCAAAAATATACACCCAACCCTGTTTTCGGGATCAGCTTCCTAGACGCGCTTTCCCCTCATCCCTTGAATATCATCTCTTGTGTATAAAAATCGTTAAGACAAAAACGTACATCGAGTATCGTTAAAGCTTTTTAATCAAACCGAAATCGAGAGAGAGAGACAGAGACAATTTGGATCATGCGTGAAATAAGAAATAGAGATTCAGTTTTTGATTCTTTTTTTTTTTTTTTGTTTTCTTTTTCGGGGGAAGGGGTTATTCTTTCTTTTTTTTGTTTTATTTTTTGACAAGTTTTTTGCCGATTAATCACTCCGTGTTAGACCGTGTTGAACGCAAAAGCTTTTCCAGGTGGATAAAAATTTTTCGTGGTTCGTTATTGGCCGGTGATTTACGCTGTCCTATCGCAGTATTTCACATCTCCTACCGCTCGGGGGAATTTATTGGGGGACTTTGGATAGGGGACACGTCGGCTTTCCTTACTGGCTCACGATACGCCGTTGCAATTTTAATACGTAGAAGAATATAGGTATATACATATATACACACATACATACATACATATATAGGTACATACCTATATACCTATATCAGGCGATAAATAATCAGATTAATGAAATAAACTTCCTTTACCTACACCTTCACCCACGGTATTCTGTATAATCGAAGTTTCTTTTTTTTTTAGGCTTTGCAAGAAGACAAAAAGTGGTTCGACCATTTCCCATGAGAAACATGTATTTCTAACACAAGAAATAAGTCATTCAATTTTTTTTTTTTTTTTCAAACAAATGTCTTATCCTTTCTTTTTTGGAATTGGTCCTGTGATCAATTTATTGATTTATTTTGTGTCATATACAGATGTTGAAAATCGTGTTGGTTTCAGTCGAAGTCAGATATAATTTTCAATGGTTTTTATTATCGTAATTATTTGAGTTTAGTGTCAGTAATAAAGGAAGGCAAAGCGCAGGTGTGGCCTACGGCGGCAGAATGCTCGGGCTTCTCGCTAACGAGCATCTAGATAAAACACCAAAACGTCGTCAGGATTAATTAAATAATTAAAACGCGTAATTATCTGGGTACACCCGGTAGGTATATTATAAGATAAGCTTAGGACACCTTTGCCGGACGGTATCAACCCCCACATCTGTCTATAGATATATTAAACGGGGGGGTGATTCACGATCCGCGGTATTACCCTCAAAACCGACCTAAGTTCATTTCCTGTTTTCGCTTTTTCTCTTTTTTTTTTCTTCTTCTTTTTTATGTCTTTTTTCTTATAAGCTAATTTCCGCGAACAGAGATACAGATCGGTGACTTATCATACCTACGGTTTCATGGAATCCGGAAAGTATCATAAAATCGAAATTTTCAACGTGTCTTAAAAATTTTTACTCACAAAATACGTTGCTTAAGGAAGAACGGGACTCCGTCGATCCGCATGCCGTGATGAAATTTCAAACTGCGACCCCTCGCACATTTGATTTTCAAAACTAATTCGTTACAGTTTGGATAAAAATCACGGTGCCTAAAAAAAAAGTACAGATCAAACAAATTTCATTCGAATCGCAAAAACGGTCGCTGAATTGACGTTAACGCTTTTTTTGAAACCCTATTCCGAGGGGCTGGCAACTCTGGGAATCAGTGAGCCACCTAAACTTGAAATCGAAAAGAAATCACAAGAAATCATTGGAATTCAAAAAATTCCTCTTTTCGTTTCGAGTTCTTGGAAATCGGTGGAAATCATTGGAAATCACATGATTCCGGAGATCACAGAAATCAGTCAAATAAATTGCAGCTTACGAAAAGTAACTTTAGTCCATACAATAACGAATTTCTTATTCCAACTGTGTTTGAACGTGGAAATCGATTTTTCCAAGACTTTGGAATTCACTAGAAATCATTGTAAATCACGTGGAATCCTAAGAAATCATCAATAATTAAGTATCAGTGGAAATCGCGGAAATCATAGACGAAATCAACAGAAATCGAGTCCTTTTGCATTCACTGAACTGCCACTCAAATAGGAAGTTGCCAGCCCCTCGCCCTATTCGATCGATTTTCTTCGATTTCAATAAGATTTGTAGATATTTCTATTTTCGTCAAAGAATTTATGTAAATTTTGGTAATATGGATTCATCGATCGCTTATATTGTTTACTTTTTCGAAGGAGAAGATCAAAAATAGAAAAGAAAAACAAGCAAAAACAAAAAGGGAAAATAATACTTTTGTTTTTGGCAAGATGAAGTTTAATCATCCTTACATATGTATACCTATACAAGACGGCAATATCAGAAAGCGGAACACAGATTTATATACATATCTGATCCGTCTGTTTGTCAAATATCTCCGAAGATGGTTTCCGTTACGTGGGCGAACCGTACAGACCGTCGGTTGCACCGGTTCTTGTGATGGTACGAAGGAGCGCGGGTATAAGAAATGAAAATCGGGATTTTCCGCTGTACCGCTTCATTTTTATATTTTTTTATTTCATTTTTCTTTTTACTTCTCCTTCTATTTTTTTTTGTTTTTTGTCTTTATTTTTTACAATTTTTCCTCGACCGACGAGAGACATCTGCCGCACCTGTTCCCCAAGGGGTTTAGAAAATTCCCTTTTTGTGTACACCTACTTCGATCACGAGCCATACGTCAGTTTGTACTGGCAGGAGCGTAGCTATTGACCGAAGAGTCCCTGGGGTTCGCAAGGGGGTTAGGGAGGGAGGGAGGGGAAACTTTCAGACACTAATGCCAGCGCTAAGTGATAGATAGACGAATCGAATCCATTACCCTCCACGTTTCGCTGGTTCAGTGCCTGCACCCGTTTCGAACTTTGAATTTAAAGAAAATAATATATTATACAAAATTTCAGAATCGATCGTATCCCTTTCCTGATTTTTTTTTTTTTTTCTTATTCTTTTTTCATTCGTTTATTTTAATCCACTTTTTGAATCTTCCCAAAATCTTTTTCTTCCGGTTCATTTGCGTCAAGAATTTCGAGAAATTATATACGATAACAAATTTTTTTTTCACGAAAATATCCAGAGTAAATAAATTTATAGGGGTAACCGCCCCGCGGGCAATTGATGAAGTTAGCAGTGATGGATCGTCCTAAGTTGTACCGATCTCGTATACACTCAGACTCCGCATCAAACTGGGCTAAATAATTCATAGGCACAAAAATATCGCTGCAGCCTAATTTGCTATGAAATATTAAAAAGGTTTCGGGGATTGAATATACGTAGCTGTATAATAAGAAAGTAAGACGTTCCCTCGCCGAGGGGGGTTTATAAAATCGTCCGCTTTTCCGATTACATTTATATTTATATATACCTATATATATATATATATTTTTGTCAAATTTTCAAGACCCAGAATTCATACCAGCCTGCAGGTTTTAAGCCCGACGGTATACCCATCTTGGCGTCAAGTTACTGCAAGGGGTTCGTTTCGCTTAAGTGGCAGGGATTAGGCTAATTTCTCAAGTATTTGTTTTAATTAAATATAAATATGAAATATTCAGTGACCCGAGAGTTGTTAACAAAGTTTCTGAAATACAGTAAAAGCCTTTCAGGATTTCTTACAGCTCGTTTAGCTCGAATGACATTTTTTGTGCCCAGTTTTTCCGCATTTTTTTTATTTTTATTTCGTTTTTTTATTCTTTTTTTTTTTTGTCCTTCCCTCTACTTTTTTTTCTTTTAATTTTCTTTTTTTCTCCTTCGTTCTTATACATATTCCTTCGTTTTTCCTTTAATTTACATATTTATTTTTCCACTCGCGTTCCCGGCGTTTATCACACGAAGGAAAAGGTCGGTAGGTACGCCTGCAATGCAGCAAGCAGGACCCAACTCCTTTTTTTTTTTTTTTTCGTTTCGTTTCGTTTTCATCTTTTTTTCTGGATGAGTTTCAAAAGTTTTTCTATTAACAAAAAGACAGGATAATTTCGTCATACCTCTCACTTCGGACTCCTGATTTCCTCAAACGGAACGCTTGAGGTTAAAGGTGATCACGACCCTTACCTCTCCACATATTCATCAATTTTTACTCTTCTACAATACCTAAGCTTCTAATTTCTTTCACACATCGACTAGAGCCCGTATAGTCGATTTCATTTTTGAAGAAATTTACGTTTCAGCATGCAAGTCAATTAGATGGTCCATTTTTTTGCATTTTTGAGTTCAGATTCGAGCTTAAAAATCGTCGAAAAAAAAAATGGTCTTTACTTCAAAACTTCAAAGTGTTCGCGATGTTTTTTGAAGTGGTGAAAGGATTCGTGATGCATCAGCCTGGGGTAAATCTACGTGTATACGAACGTATGTATGTATGCATACGATGATAAGTTTCTCGAATTCCAAGACGAGCAGGAGGAATCGACGTAGAAAGAACTTACAGTAGAACTGCCGAGAGTTTTCAATCAGCGACAAAAGTGCAGTGCATAACGTCGACAAACAATCAGAGAACACTGTCTTAAAGGATGCAGGCTGCATAGGGTAGAAAAGGGGGAATATTGAATCAGAAATTTTTGACTATTGGTATAGTACGAGAGAAGGGGGGAAAAAAACGAAAGAATGAAAAAATATCTTCTCGAATGATCCCCTTGGGGAGAGGCGGGGAGGTATAACCAGCTCGTAAACTAGCCAGGATCTCGCCTCTTGACAATAAGATGAAATAGTCTGTTTCATTTTGTAAATGGACCTGCAACGCTGGCTCCGCAAGCCCACTTTTCCTTATCCACTGAACACTTTGAATTACATCAAGTGAGGTGGTTTTCCAGTATACCCTGGTAAAGTCTCCTGGACAGTTGCCTGCGTTCTACTCTGCCCTAAACTACTTTATTCTCCCCTTTTTTTTTTCTTTACTTTTTTTTTTTTAGTAGATTTTATTTGATTTTTTTTTTGTCATCCAGTAAGCAGTTTCCTAAACATTTTATCCTCGTCTCACTGCCCCGAGCTCGACGTCGATGCACCGCCGGTTTGCTCATCCGTACAAAAGCCAAATTCTTATTTCTAAAGTCTCTATACGTATATACGTGTACATATATCTATGTATAGGTATGTATATATGTACGTGCGAGATATCATGTGTAATATAGAGAGAAATATTCGCCTGGTATAGGTATGGGTGTACAGGTTGGTATATCTTTTACATGGGCCACCGCCATTTATGTACCGAAGTGTACCGCGATAGATACGTAGACTTATAGCTTCCGCAGCGGTTTTCGTATATTTTCTTCTTTTTTTTTTATCCTTCTTCTTTTTCTTTTTCGTATTTTTTTTTTCTCCCGAATCGCAGATTCAGACGGTCATGGGTACGGGAGGAGCTTTTGGGAAGCGGATTAGGTGCGCTCGAAATGAGATTATTTCAAGTACTAAGCCGGTTGCGTTCTGCTCGATCGGACGTAGGGGAGCGAGGAACTTTTTAGCCCTTTTTCGCCCTTCCCCCACCACCAATTCCCTTTAACCTCTACTCCGTATCTTCACCGTCCTATTCGTCGGGTCCGACTTTATACAGTCCGAAATTTTTGCCTTCATTTCTCTGCTTTTAAATCGCTATTCTCGATCCTAGCGATCGGTAACTTATCGACAAATCTTTCGGACCCTTTTTTTCAAATAATTTGCAGCTATACTCGTCTGCAAAATGTCTGCAAGGCTCTTCTGTATCCTAGCCGTCCTCTTCGTCGGTTAAAATTTCATACAGTATAAAATTTTGATCTCAATTTCTCTGTTTTAGATCACAATTCTTGATCCTAGCGATCGATAAGTTACCGACCGAACTCCTAACCCGTTTTTTGCAATGATCTGTATCTCTTCGTCGACAGAATGTCTGCGAATGAGATGCTTGGTATCTTCAGCGCCGTCTTGGTCGTTTCTGACTTCATAGAGTCTAGAATTTTGGTCTGAATTTCCCTCTTTTAGATTGCGATTATAGATCTTAGCGGTCGGCAACTAATCGAGCGATTTTCCGAGCCCGTTTCTTTGAACAATTTGCAGCACCTCGTCAACCAAATGTCTGCAAACTTCGACTAAGACGTCTCGTTTGCTACTAAATTTCATACGAATTGTATATACGTATATATCAGCATATAGTGACAATAATTCAAAACGCGTATAAAGCCAGCAAGCGAGCGAGAAACACGCACGATGGTTGTACACACTCACAATGCGGAATTTGAGATTCGACGTAACTTGGTTAGAAGCGTGCTACTCGCTTAAATATTCCATCTCTGAGATGAGACTCCCGCGGCAATGTTTTCTATATACATATATACACGAGTTTATGTACAAGTATATGTGTGCCTGTGTATGTACATATGTAGATGCTGCTGCATGTGTATATACAGGGTGTCCCGGAACTAAATTTCCAAAATGAAAGGTGTCATAGAGGAGGTCGAACCGAGTAAATTTTACCGAAGAACATCGGGTCTACGAAGTCGCGTTCGCGAGATATCAACGGTTAAAAAAAGTAGCGCTTCACGCCGCGGTCGCGCGCGCGGCGTGAAGCGCTACTTTTTTTAACCGTTGATATCTCGCGAACGCGACTTCGTAGACCCGATGTTCTTCGGGAAAATTTACTCGGTTCGACCTCCTCTATGCCACCTTTCATTTTGGACATTCAGTCCATTCTGGACATTTAATTCCGGGACACCCTGTATAGTGTCTGAATGAATATCTTGCTGTATTCACGTATTTATTACGTATAGTATAAATGTATGACGTAGAGCGTTAAGCCCTAAGTCTATCTATATGTAGGATTTTGGTATGGGTATTGATCTATGGGAGAGAGAAGCTATTCCCAGCTTTGTATTTCGTTATTCAAATCAGCATTTAGGCTAAACGAGACCGCTGGCTGCCTACCTTGCCATAGCTTGGCTTGGCTCGCCTTGCCTTTACCCAAACCATTTTATATACCATACCACCCTCCCACACAACAGTAGGGACAAAGCTACTAGCTACCACGAGACGAAAATACGAAAAGGAAGGTAGAAAGAGGTTGGTAGGTATATAGGTGCTCAGCGACCCGGTTAATTCGACGATTACAATCGACGACGTCGAATTTAAACATAGAAGAGAGAGAGGGAGAGAGAAAGAGAGAGAGGAGAAAAAATTTTACAAAGAGACGGAGCCCAAAAAAAGAAAAAACTTAATGAAAATTTCAAAAAAAAGGAGGAGGAGAAGAAAAAACGGCAAATGGACGTATGAAGTATTGATTCTTGGTATGTGTGTATATGTACATACATAGGTATAGGTATGAAAATAAATAATAGAAAACAATCGTTCGAAGCTCTTTTCGCTTTCGGGGTTACGCCGCTTTCGCGTGTCTCTCGTGATACCATTTATTATTTACTACGATAATATTTCGCTCGCGCTTTTCGCCCATTGTATGTATACCTATATATCTATGTATTTTGTACATACATGCCTACGTTTGTATGTAACATATACCTCTCTACATCCCTACAGGCTGCGGCTCTCAGGCCTCTGTATGATACGATCCTAGGGCCTCCGGGAATCCCATGCATAACCGCCTAAGTACCGACTCACAGAGTTTCTTTGAAATCGAGTTTTAAACGAAATAATCTATCTATTGCTCTATAAGAGGTGTCATGAATTGAATTGTATTTTCAATTTTCAAAGATTTTTTTTTTACACAATTCTCTTTCTCTCTCTCTTCTTTCCCTTTTTATTTTTATTTTTATTTTGAAAAATTACGGATTTCAAAAATCTCTTTCTTTCTTTCTTTCTTTCAACCAAAAAATACCGCCTCGTTTTTTTTTTTTTTATTGCGACGTTGAATTTGCAAAAAACTTTTAATTTTTGTCGATAAAACAGATTTTTGTAAACCCATTCTTCTGCAGTCGCTGATATAATACAAAAATTCAAATTCTTAAAACGTTGAGAAAATAAGATATTTAAATTTGACGAGGTACTCGTATAATAGGATTTGAAGTTCCTGTTCAAGAAATCGTTTTTATTATACGTATACATGTGATTTCTGAATGTCGAAATTTTTTTTTCGACCCTGAACGATCCTCGGTTGTACCGTGTGCCCAGGTATACCCTATAAGGATAAAAGTTTCGTTGATTGGTACTAGACACTATGGGGGCAAAGAGAGAAAATGTATAAGCGCGGGACCATTTGGAGAGCCGAAAGAATACGCGGCCGGATGGTATAGAGGGTTCAGTAAAGGGGCAGGAGACAGAGGCCAAGGGGGCAGCGAGAGGGGTTCAGATAAAAGAAACAATAAAAACAACGAGCGGCCAGACGGAGAGATATGATAATGCAAGATGGCGCCTCGTGATCTTATTTCCCCCCCGCGAACTACTTGAGATTACGACTTTCGGTACAGACGTAGACCAGCTGAGCCCTAGGGGGGCCTCTGCACGGGCATTGGGACGGAAAAATTTTCGGTATAGCTTTTCATAAGTATCAATAAAATATACGAAAGCTTTTCCTCGAGTCTGTATAGTTAGTATAACTAAAACATGGTTCTCTCTTATAACGGAGGAGAGGGGAGAGAGGGGGAATCTCGTTTAATATATTTCTCTCACATTTTGTGGAAATGTGGCAAAAAAAAAAAAAAAAAAAAAAATCTGTTCACAGAATTATTCGACGATACTATATACGTAGTTATGTATATTTAAGGGATGAATATGTCTCGTTTTTATATCATTTATTACTTTTTTTTTTTTTTCTTTAAACCGTTTTACGTTACTTCACTTAAACCCGAGTCAACTTCGCGTAAAAAGCAAGTCAATGTGACGTTTTTTTCTTTTTTTTTTTTTGTTCACTTTCATCAAAATTTAAGATACACAAATTTGAATAAAATCTTTCTTTTTTAGTTCTATACAACTTCGAGGTAACTAATTCATTCTGTACATGAAAAGGAAAGTACAAAAAAAAAATGTACTAATAAATCGAAACAATAATCCAGATATGGGCAGAAGCGTATAATCCGAATAGTTGATCGCTATACATATGCCGCCTCACGAACTCCGAAACTTTGGTACATACAAATCAATTCTTCTTATCTTCAATAACAAGGGTGAATCAAGATAGGCCTTCGATCATATAATAGAACACTCTAGATATACGATATGGGGTTTATCTTAATGTCATACCTATATACCCATACTCTATGGTTTTTACGATTTTTCAACCGAAGAAAACACCTTATAATGGATCAATTCGAAAGTTGGGTGCAATAAAGACACGTACATCGAGCAGATAATAGATATACTCCCTTGTTACGATAATTTTGGAGATGATTCACAAGAACTTAAGACACCTAATGCAATTCGATGAATTGGTTTGAAAACATGTAGGGCATTCTTTGCCAACTTGACCTGGCCATGACCCTTAACCTTTCAGATATGATTCGCGATTTCTTGTATCATTCTTCTGACTCTAAATAGCATCTAGAATTTCTTTCAGATTTTTAAAAATAAATTTGAACGCGTCATGAATTTTTTAAGGTTTTTTTTCAATACCACGATGCGGCCGTGATCGGGAATTCTCAAAAAATTGTCAAAAATTCTGTGTCAGAAATGAAAATTTTCAATAAAACATTGAAAATGTCTGGGCTTTTGCTTAAACCGATTTTTTAGCTTTTTGAATGGACAAAAGTGAAAAAAAAAAAATAGAAGCAGAGGTCAATTTACTGCGGACTGTTGCTTGAATTTTTTTATGCATACAGCTACGGGATTTTTGAGAATTTTGCTCAGATTTTTCTGAAGTATATATATATATTTAAAATTGACCTCTGCTTCTAATTTTTTAGCTCTGTTAAGATATACGATCTCCTAAAATCTGGTTCTTATAAAATGCAAAAATTTGCCAATGTTCAGATTTTTGATCCGCTATTCTTTGTGAATGGTATTATCAGTTCTATGATTTTCAAACGTATTGAACACCAAATGTTGTATTTCTGTGCAATTTTTCGCAACAAGGGCATACAGCATACCTGCAAAAGAAAAAAAAAACAAAAAAAAATCGCTCGTGAAATATCGGTGACTGAATGAATCTTGCGTTCTTCTCAATTATCTCTGCAAAGACGTGATATTTCGCTATAAAACTGCCCTTTATTGCATCCAGGATCAGTTATTCAAATCCCAAACGATATCGCGTTCCGTTATATGTCAAATCTTTTGAGCCCGTGATGAAGCTATGCGTATGCTCAATTCCTGCATCGGAAATTCGAACAGACATATACCTATAGATGGAGATATGTGTACTGATAAAATCGCCAGATCGGATATTCAGGCATCAGCTGACGCGCTTGTAACGTATATATACATATATGTTAATCGTGGCTTCTGTATAGCGCGTTACAACAAAAGAAAAAAAAATAAATCAAAAAAGTACAAAAACGGTTTAGGAAAAAAAAAATAACTTTTGACAGTTTTTCCATTATTCGTTACTCTCGCAGCTGGGTTATACTTTATCGATCAGGAAGCAATCATCTGTCGACTATATACCTTAAATACATACAGCTCTCTCAGTTCTGCAGTTGTGACGTGAAAAATTTGCACATATTTACTTTATATATATATTTTTTCATATCCTACGTGTTTGTCAGTTTGCGGAGGTATTGTATAAGCAACCGCTTGACAATAAGTCGATAAAAAATGAAAATTTGAGCCCCAGACGTCAAGGGACGGAGATGGTTATATGAAATAATAGAAGAAATGAAATATGCACGGGCGAGGTGAAGGAAAAATTATTTAAATATCTCGCCTCTTCGCTTATCTCCCGTAACATGGGGGGTGTAGGTCTGAGTTCGTTTTCTCGTGACACGTCACGTGACAGAATTGTAATAAATATCTGCACCGCAATGCTGCTCATGAAAGTAGGTAGGTAGGTATAAGGTACGCTTAGCAGCGTTCCTAGGGACATTCCCGACAGAGAAAAGGACAGCGGAGAAAGAGGAGAAAGAGAAATGAAAAAGTAAAAGAAATAAAAAAAAAAAAAAAGAGAGAGAGAAAAGGAGGAAAAATAACACAGAAATAGAAAAGGAGACGATGAGAGGAGACGAAGAGCGGGTAAAAATTGGAGAAAGACGAGAAAGGAATAAAGGAATAAAGGAAGAAAGACGCTCTTAGGGATGAGATAAATTGAAAGAGCTCTCGAAGTTGTCAACTCCTCGTCCCGCGGACCACCCAACGCTCGCTGGGCTTTCGCCCCCCCTGGCCCGGGCATTTCCATGCTTGCGCTTATTTATTTATTCACAACACTTCGGAAAGAGGAAGAAGAAAAAAGAGAGAGGAAATGAAATAAGAAGAGAGAGAAGAATAAGACGAAGAAAAAGAAAGAAAAAAAAAAATGTATTCATACCCCTTCGCTTCTTCGCGAATACAATATTGTATATTACGTCTCTGCGGATGTATTTTAAAGATTTCATCGAGACAGACACCCCCAAGGATACGAGATAATGGAAAAACTTGAGCCTTAAATAACATAATATACCGCTCAACCAATCAAAAGTATTGAATTTAAAATCAACGCTTCTCAGAATTCGGAAATACGAAACGTAGAATATATGCTTGGTATTGTAAGTATGTATAGGTGTAATATACCCACACTGAAAATATCTGTCGCAGAGTTAAATTTGTGACGGCTCTTTCCTCAATTTTTACTTTTCTTTCTTTCTTTCTTTCTCATTTTTTTTTTTTTTTTTTTCTTATTGCTTTCTTACTTTCTTTCTTTCTTTCTTTCTTACTTTTAATAACGTAACGGGAGATGTACCTTTTTCTCGTCCTTTTTAACGAAGGAATATTATACGGCAACTTCAACGCAAACAAGTAGGTATCTACAGCTAGCCTACGAGGACAATAAAATTGATCAAATCTACGGCCAGCTCCCCTTGTTTGTAAATTATTAATTTTTTTTTTTCTTTATATCGGTCAAACATTTCAGATTTTACATAGCTCTGAAGTTTATTTATCTACCTGATTAAGTATGTACCAAGTTACTTCATTAATACGTACGTGGATAATAAAAATTACAAATTTATTGTATTATACATATATGAAGATAATTGTTCAGGAGTTCAAAATCGGGTTTGAGTATGAAATTTGAGTTTTCAGAGGCACCGTACCGCGAAATAAATTCAACGTTTTTTTGGGTAGTCTGTATGTATTTTGAATGAATATGAAAAAGTATAAGAAAAAAATTAACGAGGTACGGAGTGAAAGGATTGTGAAAAATATTGGAGAACGTTCAGTGTGGAATTGATTTCGTTAAATATGCCCTTCAGGTTCAATTCCTAATTCGATGAAATTCTTCTAATTAACTAAAAACGAGAATATACATCAAACTTCACTATTCATTGAAAAAAGAACAGAATGGAAGAAAAAATTTCCCACAATTACATCTGGGATTAATTGTCATTGATAATGACAAAATTGACGATGAATTTGAGTAACGGACTGCAGGCTGACGAATCTAGATCCTAGAATTCAGAGAGGCTTCGTGATCCTGCGGTTTCGATCTATAGCTCATCGATCTTTAACCCAAGACGGTCACATGGGGTGTGACACACCCCAGGCCATTTTCGAGCTACTTTTTGAAGAGTTTTCGATAAAGAAATTATCGTTTTACATAAAAAATCATCGACATCTTGTAGATCATTTTGCCACTGAAACCTGCATGTTCATAGTGCAAAATAAATATACTATTTGGAAAACCCACAAAAACTAATATAGTCACCAGAAAGAGAATCCTTTCAGGAATCAGACCCTGCTTGAATTTTGTCGATACGTCAAAAAACAAAAAAATTACAGCATTTTTTGTAAAAAAAAGAGCATTTTTGGGAATTTTTTTTCACGAATTTTTTAAACATACTTAAAACTAAAATTTTCGTTACATTCTTGGATAGGTTAATAGAGAAACGTTTGAAATATGTTCTCAATTTTTTTTTGGGCCCCTAGAATAACTCTACGAAATTCTACAGCGCTTCAAAGTGTTTGGGATGTTTAATACCCTATGTAACCACCACAAGATTCTCATGAGGTGTGACCGTCTTGGGTTAATAAAACGTTTTGTCAACTAATTGACGAATTAATTCCAACTCCAAAATAAAATTGATCATCGGATTGATTTTTCGCAGACTTTTCAGGCTATAAGTAGAATTTGAAAATTAATTCGCGGATGTAAAGACGCTGATTAGAATTTCAAGTGAAAGCGCTTATTCTGATTTACGCCTCTGAGCCCTCACGTGGGACACAATTTTGCTGAAACAGAATTGAATTTCCGTTTGAAAAACCGAAGAACATGAGATAGTATAATTCGTGTTTTGGAAGATCAAACTAGAATTTCTATTCCGTCTTGGATGACTCAATATCGGAACAAGTCTCGTGATCGCACCGCGTATATACGAGTGAAAGAAAAATTGAAAAATTACGAGTTATGCGCCTCTATAGAAACGAGAAGAAAAAGAAAAAAAAGGGGGAATGGTAGCTTAACGTGCGCCGCAAAGTACCGACAATAGAACCGTTAATAAAGTCTTTTATAGTAAATTGATACACTAAACTAGACAACAATTCATCCCTTGATTGCAGTTTCACTCGTCAACTAACGGGGCGTAAAATTGGTGGAGATTTGGTTCTGCGGTGACGCGTACGTTCTCACGTAGAGTAAAAGCAAGAGTGTTAACCACCGGAAATCGTCTATCTCTCTCTTTCTCTCTCTCACTCTATTTTATTTATTTTTTTTTTTTTCTTCTGATTTTCTACTTTTCTCTTCTGTTTCTACCCGCGAGTATCGAACGAATTTTATCCTCCCTATTTTTCAAATTTTACGAGGCATCGAGAACCGCGAAAAAGAGATGGGAAAAGATGGATAAGAAAAAGTGGAAAAAGAGGAGACCACGACGCACGGCCCGGTCGTCGGGCACGTGGGATTTTTGTGGAGGCATTTTTTTGCCGTAGAGATTCGTTTGTTTTCGATGATGACGTCACGAAATGAAATGGCGCGTAAAATGGCTCTCGTTTCCCGCGGGAGAAGTATATATATATACATATATATATATATATATAGTATATACCCCGGTTATACCCCCGCGACTCGTTTCATCCCCCTCACCCGCCAATTTTGAGGGTTTTCCCGTTCCCTAACTTTCATCCTCACTCCCTTCGTCATCCTCCCTTTCTCTATTTCTCTTTCGTGCCTCTCTCTCTCTCTCTCTCTCTCTCTCTCTCTCTCTCGTTCACTGTATAACGTAAGAAATTGATTGGGGCGACCGAAGCGCGTGAAAATAATCTATAAATGTTACTCTGATTGATACAGCACTTGGCTCGGCTATCTCGCTGAGTGCAAAATCTCCATTTTCTTAACAATTTTCAACGGCCCCCGAAACCCCTAGTGCTCAGCGAACCGTACCTCTCTGTTGTCTATTGTTTTTCAGTCTTAAGATTCCGGGCTGCAGTCAATTCGGAGATAAAACTTTCGTTGCTATAATCTAGAAGAATCGAGTAGAAAAAAAAACGAAAATTAAAAGTACCATTCATAGCTTCTTGGAGGTAATCATTTCCCCCTGTTTTTTTTTTTTTTTTTTTTTTTTTTACTACTGTTCAAAATTCTTGGCGCCATTCTTTGTCTCGGTAGATCCCAATTCCAATTATGATCATTCTACTTACATTTTCAACTATCAAAAATGGTCATGGAACAATTTCTTACTTTTTTTTCAAATTGCTGGTACTACATTCTATCTAATTAATCGGTTATTGCACAAATGAAGAAGAAATGGATGACGTAGAGTACAGGTCGCATCGTCAATCGAAATTCCTTCAAATTTGAAGGGAATATTCTATACCGATGTTATTTCGGGGTAAACCGATGATATTCGATGAATTGAATCTTTAGATACGAAATTTTTTTATTTTGAGCTACTTTTTTTCGTAAACTTTGGGGAAAAAAAGTGTGTCAAGTGCTCGTAACGATCCATATATTATTGGTTCGCTGTGAAATGAGATCATTTTAGAATATTCCCTCCAAATTTCAAAAAATTTTGAATAACGATGCGATCTGTATCCTATACGACAGCCACTTTCTTTTCGATAGACTCAATCTACGTATTTTAAAGTCCACAAGATCTAAAAAAATTTCTAAATTCATGAGATTAAAAAAAAAATTACTTCGATATGAATATACCTTCTTAATTTATCGAAATCATTGATTCTCGATCTTTCAATATCGATCGATCAACCGGAGGCTGTATGATGTATACGTGTATCGGACATTTGAATCTGAAGGAAGACAGTGTTCGCTGAAACTGGAGTATTATTCTAGGGTGCTGATAAAATATTCAATCAACGTCTGTATACGATCGTCCGAAAGAGAAAAGTGAGCGCGAAATATGAATTATTATTTTCTTTTTTTCTATTTCATTTTTCGCTTCCTTTTTTTACGTTGTAAAACTTTTGACTCTGACAAGTGACAGGCAGTCCGTGGCGCAGCGCAGCTACGGCGACGTCTTCCACTTTTCCCCGTATCAAATGTCAAAATGTCAGCCGTTTTCCCTTCCCTTTCCTTTCCTTCCCTTCTCTTCTCCTCTCTCCTCTTCCCGCGCGGCTCCTCTGCTCTTCACTTCACTCCCCTTACTCAACCCCAACCCTAAACCTCAACCTCAACCTCCTCCTTCTCCTCCGAAAACCCAACAGCAGTGCCTCGTTCGAAGCTAGGTGGACGTGGGCTGACGGACTGACGGACCGACGCCGACGGTGGGGCCGGGGTCGAGGCGACGCTGCTACCCCGACAATCCATTTCTCTCATCAAAAATTCACCCAACTTGAACGGCTATAGCTTCTACCCAACTGGGACTGCTTATTATTTTAACTTTTCTTAGGGCCAACCGACCGCAACGACTAATAACAACGACTTAAGTATTCAATGTGACGTGTACAAGATTATACGCAAGTACAGACATCCATGGGTAATGAATATAGCCGGGCTGCAGACGACAACTTCGAAAGAATTTTTACCGAATGAGAAAATATTGAACCGAGGTTTTTATACCTATCTATAGATATGAGAAGAAGAAGAAGAAGAAGAAAAAAAAAGAAGTTTTTACTTACTTTGCAATTATATAAGGGATTATTATATTACCTTTTTTTTTTCTTTTTTTTTCAAGGATCAGTTTGTCCCAATTAGCTAACTAGTTGCAGTCAAACTAAAAGCATTTCGGGTAAGAAATTATACCGACCGCGCGGTTGCTTCAATTATAGAGTTTGCGGGGGCTCTAATTGGTCAGAAAATAAACCGCAGTCTGATTAACGGACGTATTTTTCATACGGCAATTATATATTTGCCGAGAAAATTGAAGGAGAAACCCAAAATCGAAAAAAATAAAAATTTTAAATTATCAGTGCTACGAATTTTTTTACCCAAATAATTTATCACTGGGGTGACCCATTGTGACCGACTATTTCTTGATTTTGAGTCTCGTATGAAAATTTTTTTAAACTGGAGAGCAAAAAATTGAGAATTTGGAGCATCGATCTAAAATTTCTATTCCTTATACTGAGAGGAGATTTTTCTTCATGAAACTATAACGAAACTAGCATATCGAAAACTTCTTCTATGACATGCTGGCTCTCAAAAAATGCCCCCATGGTGGTTTCAGTTTACCGAGAAGGATGTGTAACTAGACCAAAAGCATAATACGATATCGTGGAGAATCTGGGCAGTTACATGTCGCCCGAACCCCATTTTATGGTCCGTGAGATATAAACTTCGGTCTTTTTTACTCCGTTTTTAGTTAAAATGATATTTTCATGGTCTAAAAAATTTCGGAAATACTTTGACCACGTTTTTACTCCGGTTTAAAGAAACGTATTTTTCAGACTAAAGTAAATCGGTATTTGAAGTCAACATGGGCGATATCGACACGGGTAAACTGGACACGAAAATTGTACAACTAGAATCCAGAAACTCGTCCTCATACTCGTATATCGAAGAGTAGATTCGTAAGTCGAAGAAATCGGTTCGCAGTAACGCGTCGCGGTTCGAATGTCCCTTTCGGTCCCTTTAGTCCCCTCCGGAGTGCGTGACACTCGCGTGTCGCGGTTACAAATTTCGTTGTAACGAGGCCCGGGATATCTACGACCCCTGGGGCGTCTCGTCGGCTCGTCTCGTCGACTGCTGCAGCGCAACGCCGCACGGGTTGGAAAGATCAAATCGTATACTCGATTCCCGTGGTTCTGTAAAAGGGTGTTACAGGGTACTGTGCCACAGAACTACGAGGGGTTAAAGTCTGCCAGGGGGGGGGGATTTTACGAGCGCACAGGGTTATACGGGGGGAATTTTGATTACGAAAAATATTACATACCTATACGGCTGCACGTATCGATTTCCATCGGTATTATATGTATCTATGAATGGAGATTTATCTCCTGCAGATATTCAGATGCATCTGTACCAGACAGGGATACAAATGAATGAATGAATGAATGAATATCTGGCCGTGTTTATTCTACACCACAATGACTGGGTTTCGGTGACGACACCGAAATATTCAATATTGATTAGAATTCGAGCTGCTCTTAATTTCACCATTTCATGTACAGGGTAAAGTGGATACGTCACCTGAAAATTGAGATTCTTTTATTATTTTCTTCTCAGAAGTCTTATTCTTCTTCAAATTCTTATTCAAAAAATTTTCCGGGCAGGGTTGAAGTCCCGAATTTTTTAAGTCCCGAACGGTCAAAATGATTGAAACGAATTCAGTTGAAACGATTTCGATTTTTCAGAAACGTTAAGATTCAGAATATTCAGAAGAGGAAAGAAAATTTATCAATTTTCAGCTGAGGCGCCCACATTTCAAACATTTCTTCTGAACCGTTCGTTGGTCCAAAATGAAAAATCTTATCCCCGTGAATTTCCTAAGTTTTTGTTTTTTGTTCTCTAGGTAAAATTTTGAACATCTTTAAGCAGATGACGAAATCCTGTAACTTTTGTTAAAAATATCAGAACCGATTGAAATTTGTTATTCTCTTACAGTACATTGTACCGAAAGTCAATACCTCGCCGAGTTTTAAATTTTTACATCAAGTAGGTAGGTATATGTATATACCGCGCTAGAAGGAACACCGCGGGGTCCATGCGATCGATCCGCGATGGTCTATATTCTCTCACTTTACTCTACATAGAAGCGATCTATTTGCGGGACAATTATTGGTACTTGAAAATAGAACCTTGAACGAACGTATATATTATGCAACGGTCGATAAGAAGAGAGTGGAAAAAAATTAATAAAAACTTACACACACAGACACAGATTCACAGATTCACAGGCAAAGGTTAAATTTTGCGGTACTTATAACAATCCGCAATTCAATCGATCGATTAATTATTTATAGACAACTCGATGAAACTGTTATATCCTCTGCATTTCATACAGTAGCACGCAAGTATATTCTTTCTAACCGCAATAATCAATCATTTGTATCAACGCGTAGGTTCATGGCACTATCAATATCGTTCCTCTATAATCTGCATTGGAAAATAAAAGAAGTAAAATATCACCGCAATAGTTGATCCCGTTGTCAGATTTTAATTTTCAACCCACCGTACAGGATATCATAAAATCTATGTCCAACGTATAACTGATGCATCGGCCACGATGCATCTTTCAATTATCCCCCGTAATAAATCATAGAAAACTCGAAATCGGAGATGAAGAGGTCCTCCGACATTTACAAAGTTCGTTTTTGACTGTTTCTATTCTTTTTTTTCCGTTCTATTTCAAAAGTTGTTTCCTTCTGACATGTGCGTGACGTTGAATCGTTTGACTTTTAGATGGCCTGAGTCAAGACCATGCATGTCTTCTGTTTTAGTCATGGACTAGGCGACGTCGACCACCCCGAATTTAACATTGGTAGAAATTAAACTTGTCTAGAATAGATTAACGTCTTGTATTCTGTCTATTAACTTTAATACCTACAGGATGTTAAGCCCCGTCAGATAAGCTCAGACAGACGTAATAATAGAAAAGAAAATAAAAGCTCGGGGGGGAGATAAGGAGAAAATTATTCAACTCTTTGTATCGATTACAATTTTTTTTTTTTTTTCTCTTCTTCTTTTCTTTCTTTCAACAATTTTTGGAAGCCATTCGACTCGAATATTTTATGCTTAAATATAATAATTTGTTACCGAAGCACTTTCAATGCATCAAAAATTTCTTGGTGAAATACGGAACCATTAGGATATAGAAATTGGACTCGTAATTTGAATATTTTTGGCCTGTACCCAGGCTCGGTGGATATATGCTAAATCGAACATCGAACATCGAACATTTAACATTTAACATTTGGAAAAGGTTTTTCATGAAATACGTCACCGACTAAATCCCTTCTATTGATTTTACAGAATGCACTTTCCCATCGCGATGGGAGGGCAGCTGGTTCCAGAGCGGCGTACGTCAACCTATCACTGTTTCCAGAAGTATCCTATCCAGCAAAGGACGATGTCTCCACAACGAGGGCGACAAATTTCTTCTCGTCAACGAGTTAGTATTTTTTTTTTTCAATTAACAAATTTGAACAAAAAAAAAAAAGAGAGAAAAGATAGAAAGAAAACTCCCCAATCCCATCTTGTTCAAATGTTCGGAATAATTTATCGCATCTGTCAGTCCAGAGGAATAAATAATTAATCACATTAAAACGGAGTTCAGAATCATGCAATAATTTTTCAAAGCAAAGTAATGTGTGTTCTATCAGATCCCCGTTTTTTTTCTTTTTTTTTTTAACCCAGAATTCAATGCTTTTCGATATTGTTCTGGACAAGAGCTTCGATAGCGAGATAAATGCACAGTCAAAAATGCGATCCACTAAAAAAAATCAGGAAACCGGTTGACCTGTGGGCCAACCCTAAAACTTCCCGCTATATGTCAAATACGTTACAATAAATTGAAACTATTGTCTTTATAAGTATAGTTAGTTTTCCGTATACAAATTTTTTCCGTCTGATTTTCGAAAATCGAGTTTTTGTCAAATGTCAACATTTCTACTAGGTTTTAGAGAGTTATATATTTAATGTCAGAAAATATCGTTCAGTCTGTATGTTTATGTTCGAAATTTTTAACAGTTTTTAAATAATTTGACAGATTCGACATTGAGTGATTCGAAATCAACTCACGTCTATCAAAAAAAGAAATTTTTGCCGTGCAATATCTTTTACACTAATCGGTCGATTTTTATGAATCTTGCGGCAATCGAGAGGGCTAACCAAGACTTAAATCTGATTAAGTTTTGAGACTAATCGCACGAGCGGTTTAGGAGTTATGCGCTAAAACATGAAAAATATTTTTCATTCACTTTTTATTCTCCGAATAACTTTGAAACTACTCGACCGATCGACTCCAAAATCTAATCAGATCTAAGTCTTGATAAGCCCTTTCGATCGCCGCAAGAACCATTCCAATCGATCGATTCGTTCTGAAGATATCGTAAATCATCCAAAAATCGTTCATCCAAAGATAGTCAGAATAGCTTCCTAGGACCCCAAAACGTCGAGATCTGATGAAAACTCGATTTTCGAAAATCGGATCGAAACCAATAACTTCCTTTTTTTTGAAAATTTTCAATTTTCATAGCGGGAAGTTGAAAGAAAAAAAATTCTGTATCGATATTCAAGCTTGTGCTTTTTTTTCCTTCTGTTTTAGTAAATCCTGTTATCGCTGCGTGGTGATTCACGAGAAACATTCGAACGTGTTACAGTACAAAGAAAGTAAGTCACGTTACTTGTCATTATTATACCTACGTATACGCGTTATAATGTGTATAACGATAATATCCGATAACCAATAACATGATAATAATATAGTACAAGAGTAATACGCAGCTCTCAGGAATGATAACTCGAATCAATTAAGTTTGGTAAATTGTCTTTTCCCGTTGAATTTAACAACGAACGGCTTGCACACTTGCTCGATACCATTTTCATCCCTCTACACAGCAAATCTAACAAATTTTGAAACAGCTTTATGAACAGAGTGAAGGGCGAGCTGAGTAGAGTGCAGGGTGAGTATAAGGGAGTAAAGGGGGCGAATAAGGGAGGGAGGGAGGAAAGGGAAATTCGGAGGGGCTGAGGATAGAACCGGCGAATCCGGCAAAGGGATCGGGCAAGGATAACCGGCGTTTAATTTCATTCCGAAGGGAGCAATCAGTTTTTGCTTTTATTCGGAAACGAATTGCCGGGCGAATATACCTTCCTACTACCCCCCCACAGATAAGCCGTGAGTTTTACATTTGATGGACTCACACGACCTGCTTAATACCGACCGCAACTAACCCGGACCTTTTCATTCTCCGACAGACAAACGGAAGCTCTAGTTTTCTAACTTTTTTACTATATAAACTGCAGGTACTTTAATACTGCACTCTACAATCCTATATATGTATAGAGGGAAAAAGTTTTAATCGAACAGATTAAAGTGATACACTAGGGCTTGTCAAAACAAATCGACAATTTTTTTTTTTTTAGTTTCCTTTCCAAATCCCGAAGCGAAAATCTCTGGAATTACGTCAAACATTGAACCACTCAAATTTTCGAATTTTAGACCTCCGATTGATTGGTCTGAAATTTTGGATTTACCAAATCTAGGTGAAGGGTCGTGTTTCTAAATGATATATATATTTTTTTTCGGAAAAGAAGCAGATAGCAAAATGAATTATTTTTTTTTCTTCAAATCAGTAGCTGAAAAATTTTGGGGGACGGAATTTAACGCGATATTTACGATTTACGGTATATATGTATATATATATATATCGATAGAATAAATTTAACGTACTTTTTTCCATTTGTTCGTTCTTTTTCTTATATATATATATATATATATATATATATATATATATATATATATATATATATATATATGTATATAATATAATTACATGAATTATTCAACGCATTATCTCTTGTCGAAAAATTTGTACAGAGAAGATTGAGTGAAATCCAATGATACCCTCCACGTATACCGTCGAAGGTATCGTTTCGACAACTTATTGTCAGTCCGGGGTTACACCCGCTCTTCGAAAAAATAAAAAAAAAAGCAAAAAGGAAAAAGTAAAAGGGGAAAAAAAAAAAAAAAAATACTATCCTTACAATTCAGCTCAGAGATTTTTTGGGACTGAGAAAATAATTTGTGTATCTGAGCATTTTGTAGATTACTTTTTTTTTTTAGATTTTTTTTTTTACCATTTTCCGATTGAATTTTATCGGAAAATGTACCAATTGCCGGCTCGTATTATCGTTAACGAAGTAACATATGTATAAGGGGTTGGCAAATAAAGCTGTAAGCGTTATACACCGCGGATTGAACAGCGTTTATTAAAACAATAACAACAACAAAAACCTTCGCTACAAATGCGGCTTTATTTGAATTATGGAAAACGTTTTTGAAAAAAAGAAAAGAAACAAAACAAAAAATCAGTTGACACAGTTTGCATAAATAATTATATACCCATGTATAATCCACGGTTGAAAATCGCAGCTTTTACTGACTAGTTAACTTGTTACAGAAAAATAGAAATGAAAACAATCGAATTGTGTTTGACATTTACATTTCTAAAAATCAAAAATATAAATCAGTTAATAACCAATCGTCCGATTTATCACAAACATTTTTCTTTTTTTTCTTTTCTTCATTTTTTCGTTCTTTCTCGTTCAGGAAAGAAGAAAGCATTTTAGAAAATTTATTTCGAGGGGTAAACTAGGCATGAATATGTGCATTTGTATAATACCTATATACGCGAGTTGTAAAATGGGGTGGTTCTGTATAGGGATAAAAGCGAACGAACGAACGAACGAAAATGCTCCACCTCTGGCCTGCATTTTTCGACGATTTGTCAAAGTCGGCTGTTTTTATCGAATTTTAATCTGCATAGTGTCACACCGCAGACACCGCAGCTAAGGGATGGGAAACGGGGGATACGTGAGCTCCGAGAAGGGGTAGTGAAAAACATAATATTGTACTTTTTCTCTATACCAAGCGGTCTAATAGTTTTTAAATTACATCGGTTTTCTACCTCACTGTAACCGGAATTACACCCTCTATTACTTTAAACTTCAACCACTCTTATACCTCGAACAAAAATCTTCAAACGGTCTTGGGCCATATCTTGAAAATCCGTTAAACGTAAAACCCGAAACCAAAACTCTGAATGTACGCTGTTTTTTTTTTTTTTTTTTTGTAAATTTTCAGGGACGATGGCTGATCTAATAAAACGATAAAATTATCTGAAAAAAAATTGATTAATCTACAAAGCTGATTTTTTTCTTCTTTTCAGCATTTTGCCACGGTAGAAATTCCCTGGCTTCCTTATGCTCCTATATAACCGGAGACGCATTACTCTACTCGATGTTTCGCGAAGAAGCTCAGGCAGTCGCCTGTCCCTTTAGAGGACCCATGACCTTTTCTTACAACCGAGGTCACGGTACTTGTTCAAGTCCACAAAGTAACGTAGACACCTGCACAGAGGACAGTAGACTTCTCTTCCGGTATCAAGCCTGCCCGGATGTACCAGCCTCGGAGAGCGCAGGTAACGAGCAAAGATCGTATTTCAACGATCGTGGTCGACAAAGGGCACTTTGTGTTAACACTTTTTGGATATTTTACACAGTAGCTGTGAAGTCTGAGAAGAGATAAGTTCTGGGGGCATTAGAAATCGGGTTCTTTTCAAATTTTAGGGCGATTTTCTACCTTTTTTTTGTTCCTTTTATTTTCTTGTGGGTTTCTGTAAAGTCTGAGAAGAGAAAAATTCTAGACTAATTATAGAAATCGGATGCTTTTCGAATTTTAGTACGAATTTCTGTCCTTCTTTTTTCTCTCGTTTTTTTTTTTATCTTGTATTTTTTTTGTTTCTCTTCTTGTGTATTTCTATTTCGCCAATTTCTCCGCCAGAGTTTTCCCAAATTGGTCGCATCCGGGGAATCTAAGAACCCGTAAACCCGGTAAAACTCGCCTTTTTTGCTGATGCAATTTAGATAGCTCGAGTCTGACCACCGGAATCCAAGATGTCCACATCTCGTGCTATACCCACCTTTCTGCTTTACTCTAAAAAGACTTTGGCTTTACAAGGTTCGAACGATAAAATCACACACCGTTCTTGATCTCCGAAGATTGACGCGATAATTGGCCAATGATTAAACGATAAATGATCTCATAGATAAATTCACGGGCTTAACCCCATGACGACCGAATTTCACCTCACGAAAACTTGGAAATTTACGGTTCTGCACGTATAAAAGCGTAAAGAAAAAAATTAAAAATTTGTTTTTGGTCAAGTTAGGGGCTAAAAAATAAAATACAACTTTCTCAATATTTTACAATAAAATCGATACATCTGAGCTAAAAATTTGCCTCTTCAAAATTCGATCAATGGACTTGAATAGCGATGAACTCTTCGTACAGAAAAGATACCTTGAAATTTTTTTACAGGACAAACGGTCAGTCTGAAAACTTAGTTGAACGATTTTTGGTTGAGAAAGGCAAAAAAGGGATTAAACGATTGTATAAAATGAGATTTATGAGGGTTGAAGATTTTTGAAACTTGCAATGGGATCTAGGGGAGTCTGGATGAGAAGTTTGGCTAATTTCGCACAGTTAACGGGTCGGCACAAGGTGGCACGTAAACCCTGCAACGGTCAAATGCAGAACGGCGAGACATTAGGGAGGCAAAATGCTGCTAAACGTAACTAGATGTAACTATGCTACCAACTACGCGTGTAACTACGTAATTCGCGTTATTCACGGAGAACTAAACTACATTATTCACCGGGAACCGACGCGGACGATCTGGCGCAGCATTCCTCGACTTCCTCCAGGACTTCTTGGCCGGCGGTTCGGATGGTCGCGTCTGCAAGGTTCAAGTGGACTTGAAATATAGTGACACTTAGGGATATACGAATTCAAGATTCGCGTATAAACGGGTTTGCTAAAGTTTGCTGAAAACAAAAGTCCCATTTACGTTTTGGTCGTGAAGAGTCAAAACTGATTTTTGGTCATTTTCTTTTTTCCTCTCTTGTATTCTACACTTTTTCTTCGGAAATTTATTCACCACGAATGCCCTAATTCTATTCAACTTTATATTACACGTCTACCACGAACTTCCGCGCATCACGTCGTCGTATAACCGATTTCCACGCGGTTTATAAAACCAGCTAAAGCGTTAGGTGCGCGTATGTAATTAAAAAATTAACGAGCTAGCTCAGCCGGTGGTTAACAACTTCGATACTTACTTAATTCAAAGCCTCACTGCACACGTATATAAATATATACATATAATATAAGCATATATATACATACATCCTACAAATCTCCTGGCATCAGCACAATAACTGAATAATGATGAATAACAACGGAACCTAAAATATCAAAAAAATTATTACAACGAAGAAAATCGTTCTATTTAATTCCGAAGTTATTCAAGTTTTTGAAAAAAAAACCCGAAATTTTGTCCAGAAAAAAATTGGGAAACAGTTTTGTCTGATTCTCAAATTTTTCAATGAGATCTACGTATAATAAACACCTTCGAAATAATTTTCTTTCCTGATCACTGCTATATGCTGTGAAGAAATATTTTACTGACTCAGTTTTCTTACAGTTGATTACTTGGAGTTTGATATATAATTCAGAATTATTTAGGATTTTTTAGACTTTGTCTTACAAGGATCGAAATTTATCAAGATCGAATAATCGAAATTTCTTCAAATTTTGAGGGAATTAATATTCTACATTCTAATAATTTCGAATAATTTCTGAAAATCCTAAAAATCAGATGTAAAAAAACTGAGTCCATAGAATATTTTTCCAAAGCGTGCCGGTGATTTACAGAAAAGAAGAAAAAAAAATCTTCTTTTTGAATTTCGGTCCACAGTCGAGGAACTCGAGTGTCTAGCAACCTGGAAAGAAGGTAGTAGCCGATACCTTGTGGGTCGTCTTCACCATCGACATGCCTCGAACAACGAGGATCGCTACCGTTGTTTCGTATACGAGAGAGTGGGTCAATCAATCGGGAGTATAAATCGGGGTGGTATTGGCCTCGGAGCTTTAGACCAAGACGTACCTTTACCTGGAGGACCAATTCCAGAAGGAGCACCGGAAATTTATCGCGTTGCACAAAGCGGCGACGCTACTTGCAACGGTCTTTTCAGTACCATGGAAGGCTCGAGGTCAATGACCCTAAGAAAAGGTCAGCAATTTTATTTTTCTCTTTGAATGGACAGTCTCGAACCATTTTTTCAATAAAAAGAAGCCATAAATAAGAATAAAAAAAATTCAAAAACTTGTCTTCGAAGCCGTTTTTAGGGACTGAATAATTACAGAGGAGTGATTTTCGAACGTAGCGATAACGCACCCTTAGAAACAATACGCCCGTGTATAAATATACGCTGAAAATTTCAGCTCAAAGCGATCATATCTATCGAAAATAAAAAAAAAAAGCTTTGACCCAAATATTTTTGCATACTTCGTTTATTAATGAAAGCAGGGAAAAAGCCCGCGTGATGTAGAGGGTGGCGAACGTCAAATTCCAACCATGATTTCTCGGGTGTGTAGAATATGCCGACGGGTCAAAGAAGACCTTCGACGATTTTCTAACGAACGTAAAAAATTGGGTTGAGGGGTTGGAGGAGAACGAGGGCTGAAATTCATATCGTTCATTATTAGAAATATAAAAGAACTGCAACACAAAGCTTAGACAGAAATATTCTCATCGGTTATAATCATTGCAAGAGAAAATATGTGAAAAAAAAGAAAGAAAATTAGAATTTTAGGGCGTAAAATCGATAAAGAGAATTTTAGTTTGGGGTAGAATCATGAGCAGATTCACCGGTATGATATCCTCGATTTTTCTCCATGTAGTAGTACACGTACCTGATACTTTCACATAGTTTAGAATTTTTTTTAATTAAAATTAGCCTCACGGTGAATTTTTGAAATGAGATTCGTAAAAATGCATGCGGGTTAATTTCATTTTAAAAACCTCGCTCTGAGGCCAAATTTTTTTTACCATTTTTTGTCTGTAAACTGTGGGGCTTCACTTCTCAAGATGGTATTCAACGTCCACCGTAATATATACGTTACGTATGTGGTATAAGTATTTTTTTCGACGATAATATAATACACGGATGTTGGATATGTATACAGGTAACATACGTATATACATAGAAAAACGTGCGTGTTATTGTAAAAACCGATATAATATTTTCTGAAAAACGTGACGCTAATGGGCCTCCCTCGCGTTGCACTATTCAGCGACAACGAAAAATGATATATATGCCCTCGAGTTGTCGTTATTAATTTTTTACATTTTTTTCTCTCTTTTTTTTTTTTTTTTACCTCCCTATATCCACCATGCAGAACTCTTTTGTCATTAATAACGATAACTAGATACCAACGAAAATACCCATCATCCAATATCGTTTATTAACCGTTGCCACTAAAGATCTGAAAATAAATTCACGTTATGTTAACAGGAAAATTAAAAATTGAACCGTTTTTCAATCGGTAAATTATCGTTTACTTGGTACAGATAATTTCTACCTTCTTTCTTCTCACCTCGTTCACGACATATATGAGAAAGAAACTATAGCAATAGATCGAGAAACTATTTTTTCCATGCTTCAGTGCATAGAAATGATGAAACTGCTGAATTTCATAAAACAAATTTCAACCGGTTAAGAAAATTTTGTTAACTTTGTGAAATTAATTTTCTTTTTTTTTTCTCACACAGAAAATGAAGGATAATTGAATTTAAATGAGAGCGTCTAGGTGTGAGAAGCAATTTTTTTTTTTTTTTTTGTTGGCGACTATTTGCTATCGTTTTTCTGATCACTGCGCACGCAATCAGTTCCCGGTCCTTGGATTATTAATTTTTCAATTTTTACCGTGAACCAGATTAAATCTATAAAATCTATAATATCAAACAGTACTTCGTATACGTATAGAAATTTTTTTCCGATAAAAAATGAGTAAGAAATAAACTAACGAAGGTTTTTTTTTTTTTTTTTCTCGTTCTCGTAATACAAACAGCGAAAAATTGAGTAAACTTATTGCGTTAATACAGTTTCGGAGAAATTCTTCCTTTACTTAATTTTTGAATTTTATTTTATTTATTTATTTTTTTGATTTTCTTTGAAATCTAGGGAATCGTCGACTAGCTCTCTAACTGATTAATTACAATTTCTTGGAACACAGTATAAGGTATATAAAGTGAGGGAATATGGACCGGCATGGATTGATGCGGTTCGCAGAGTTTCTTCTATTCGTACTGAACGAAAAATATTTTAACTTTGTGAGTTATTGGTATTTGGTACAACATACTACTATAGAGAAATAGAAATCAATCAATTCTCATATTTTAACCCGAAGCTAGAGCATCTCGCGAATTCTAACAATGTTCAAAGTTCATGTAATATGAGCCCTAAAAAATTCGCCAAGGAGTTAATTTTTCGTTTTGTAAAATTTCCGTTTCGTATCGTAAGATCGCAAATTTTTATATAGGGAACAAAATTCCACTGAATTTCTGCTATATTTTTATTTGGTTCAATAGAAGGTAAAAAAAAACGATGACATTTTTCAGGGATTTTTTTCACTATGAAGCAGCGAAGCATTAAGCAAAAATAATGCAAAAAAATGCTCTGTTCTAGATTTTTATTCATAATTCGCTAAAATCGATAATCTGACTGAATTTTTGATCTTTTTGTACAAAAAAAGATTCTTGTCTTTAGTGATGAGATCAGAAGCTGAAATAACAAAATTCGCAAGAGTGAAAACGGTTTCTGAATTCCATTATTCTAATAATAGCGCAGAAATGGGGTTGTAACGTTTCGTTAAAATATCAACACGTAAAAATGCTGTGAGCATGTGTGAAAATTCGAGTCCATTAACTGAAACAATAATGGCTAATCTGAATCACGGGTAGGGAAACTTCATTCGACAAAATACAAAAAAAAAAAACATCGTTTCAAAAAGTCGTCGAATCTGTTTTTCAACCATCACAAAATCCACGCTCAAAATTTTCGTATGAATAATTCATTAAAGGCGCGTTTCTCCGCTGATCACAATATTCACAACGTGCGGAATATAATAAATCAACGAAATATTAATCAATAAAACGGGTACATTCCTCATCCGAGAGATTCACGGTGATCATAAACCTGTCGCAGCTCCGTCCCCTGGAAAATGCAGATTTCCAAGTTGGTTGACTGGACATACTGCTGGAGGCCTGACGTGGCATACTTTGGACTTAGCTAGATCGTACACGTTTCATCCGAGAAATGCTTCGCTCCATGTCACCAGGTCAAACTCAACGACCATACGAAATGACAACGGGCCAACTGATGGTCAGGAAATCCCTGGTCAGGATGAACAGGACGTTAAAATCCTTTGTAATAGTATCAAACAGTCGAATCCTGCTCAAACTATGACCATGCTCGTCGCACACTTCACTGTCGGATGGTGAGTACGGAATTTTCGATCATTTTCAATCGACATTCAAATCTGGATATCCGGGGATTCAGGATTTTCGAAATTTCATACACATGTCTTTACGAAATCTTGCGAAATTTTTACAAGCTTTAGAATATTTCGGAATCATGTTTTCGAAATCCTGTGAAGTTTGATGAAATCTTATCGAGTCCTTTGGAATTCTTGGAATATTAAGATTTGAAATCTTGATAAATCAGTAAAAATTTAAAAATCGGATTACAAAATCTCCGAAATCCTAAGATCCAATGAATTTAATGATTTTAAATCTTCTACAAATGATTTTTGAAATCACTTGAGATCCTTGAAATTGGAATAGAAGTGAATCAGCTTTTCATTTTTGAATAATTTATCCAATTCTTTGGGAATGTCGTATAAATCTTTTGAATCTTTTCTAATGATTGTAAACGGTTTAAAATTTTTCGACATGTTCGTAAATTATTTTCCAAAATCTTTCGAAATCGTTGAAAATTTTTAGAAATTCTTAGAAATCCGTTGAAGATGTGAAAACCCGAGTTATAAGAAGAGAATTTCCTTTTTCGACATGTGTGTGGTGTTTCTTGTGGATGAATTTGTCTGTGTGTGTGTGAAAATTTGTTGCATGAAACTTAAAATCTTATTTGTCCATACTGCACTACTACTACTACTACGACTACTTTTCAAATTCACTGTTTCGTGGATATATGAAATTTAGTGTAATAAAATACGCGTACTGAATTTCTCTATCGTATTGAATTACAGCCGCAGCGGATACATGTGTATGACGTTCTATAGAAGAGACGGGCACGTGATAGAGGTACAAACCGGAAATGCAGTCTCGAGACCGGAAGAGGCCTGCAGCCCGCCACACTACACGTCTCAAAACATTCCCTACCTCACACTAGTCAGTGAGTATTATTTCCTTCTTCATGATAATTGTGTGTTTTCAAGCGTAAAGAAGCAGGAATAATTTATCTTGGGAAAACACTTACCTCACTTCATTTTTCTACCTGATTTTAAGAAAATAAAATCAAGCCAATAAGTAATTCGAAAATTTTCGGATCAATCAACTCGCACATTCCGTTTCTCATTTTTAATATTTAGAAGCCGGCAGAGTCTTCGTATTTTGTAACATTTTTTCCCTCTTTTGAAAAACAAAAAGAAAAAAAACGAATAGTTTGAAGGTTCAAATTTTTGAAAATTGAAAATAAATATAACACAGCTGCCGGTCAGGAATTTTATATTTCTCAGAAATATTCCCTCGCTTTCATAAAATAACAAATTTAACGATTCAAATTTCACAAAATTCTCTCTTCACTCTGACGTACGTTTTATATGCTCCAAAAATTTTTGAATAACATTTGAAAATAAAAAATACGGGGAGCGAATCGTTCTGTATATCCTTTTGTTTTATTACCCTCAAAAAAATTGAGTATTCAATTTTTTATCGAGCTTCCGCTAGAAGTGGAATTCAGTGTAGAGTGCAGAAAAATGAGGAAAACTGTTATCAAAACAAAAGAAAAAAAAGTCTTTATCTCCATCTGGCGAATGAATATTTGCAAAATTTCTAAAATTTCTGTTAAATTTGCGTGCGTTGGAGTATATATCTGTACAGTGTTATCGATAGGATAGGTTGAATTTTCATAAGAAAGGTAACAACCTTATGGGCTTTGTGAAACGAGCCATGGATTGCATAGAAAAAAAAAAAAAAAAAAACAGAAAAATAGAAAACTCAAAAAAAGAAAAAAAAAAAAAAAAAAACTTCCACGTTTAACAGACACGCTCTGTCTCGTGGCACGCGAGAACAATTTGTCAAAATCCCACCCAGCTTCTTTCTCTCGATATAAGTTAAGTTATACAGCCACGCCGAGCTGTATATATAGAATGAACTCTTTCTTTTCCGGGGGTCGCGTGTTCCCTGACGGGGCGTCTGACGGAGCATCGATATATTAAAGTCTCGAAGCGAGAGGAACTGAGACGGAGAAATATAAAGAAAGAAAGAGAGAAAGAAAGAAGGAAAGTAAGAAAGAAAGAAATAAAGTAGAAAGAAAATAAAAAAAAAAAAAGAAAAGAAAGAAAGAAAAAGGAAAAGGAGAAAGAGAGAGTCTGTAGCCCGCGGGACGAACGAACTGAGTTGTAATCCCAAGGGAGTTATTGGATTCGGTTTGATCCACCGCGCGCCGCCCGACAGTCCGCCGGTCCGTCCGGTTCGACGCTTTACTTTACCGGAAGTTAGTTTCAGTTTCCGGCAATCGACCTACGCCTTGGTAAAAGAAGAAACAAGAAAAAGACTTAGGGACTTGCTCTAGCAGATCCCTATTCCACAACTTTTAATATCTTAACCGCTCCCCGTCCTCTCCATCCCATTCACTCCAACTTTAACCGGGAGCATTCCCTCGATCCTTGATAATCCATAGAAATTTGTAATTCTAGGATTATGTTACAAAAAAAAAAAAAAAATATTAAATTTTGAACAAATTCTTTATAAGGAAAAATCACGAATCACGAATCTTAGCCCAAGACGGTCACATGGGGTGTGACACACCCCAGGCCATTTTCGAGCTACTTTTTGAAGAGTTTTCAATAAAGAATTTATCATTTTACATAAAAAATCATCGACATCTTGAACATCATTTTGCCACTGAAACCTGGATGTTCATAGTGCAAAATAAATATACTATTTGGAAAACCCACAAAAACTAATATAGTCACCAGAAAGAGAATCCTTTCAGGAATCAGACCCTGCTTGAATTTTGTCGATACGTCAAAACACAAAAAAAACACAGCATTTTTTGTAAAAAAAAGGGCATTTTTGGGAATTTTTTTTTTCACGAATTTTTTAAACATACTTAAAACTAAAATTTTCGTTACATTCTTGGATAGGTTAATAGAGAAACGTTTGAAATATGTTCTCAATTTTTTTTTGGGCCCCCAGGATAATTCTACGAAATTCTACAGCGCTTCAAAGTGCTTGGGGTGTGTAACACCCCATGTGACCACCACGGGATTCTCATGAGGTGTAACCGTCTTGAGTTAATTCAAATTTTTAATTTTTTAAACTTTTCATTGTGTTTCTAATTCAGCTAATTTTCAAAAATATTAATAAACAACGAATACCCACATGCTCCGTTGGGTTAATATACGATGCGCTCAGCCAGATGATTGATAAAACCATAACGTCACTCATACGTCTATGTACAATAACGCCTTGTGACAAACATTATCGAACATGTAGGTATTGTTATTTATTTTAAGTGACGTCATAGGATAGATCAAACGAGGCTATGACACGGTCTATTTATTCGATAGACTAGGTAAAATAATATTGAAAAAAAAAATGTTTTAGCTTAGGTATAGTCTTGGATAGTGATCGAAGTCGAATCGCGTATAACTTCAATGTAAACGATCGTATTAAGTATTTTAATCTCTTTGTATTAATTTTCTAAATTGTATGTGCGAAACAACTCGAAATTTTTCTTCATTTCTTACCTCCCAAAGGCAAAAATCACTCTAATCACGTCTAATAATCAACCTGCCAAAAGAACAACTCCGTCATTAAGCTCTAAGTGGTGAACTCAATCGACGATAAGGTTTTCCATTTGATTAACACGCGAAATCCTATATTAACATCGAGTTACTAACGGTCGTATATAACTTGACCGAAACAAGTAGTAAGAAAGTCTTCCTTTGCGCTCGGGGTCTTTTTGGATCAGTGGTTCAAATTCTGACGTCCAAAGTTCGAAATTTTCCAAATTTCGACTGCTAATATCTTGAATATTTGAATAATTCAAATGTTCTGATTGGATCCGCAGTGAATTGAATTTTGAATTTTATAACTCAGATGCGGAAGCAACGATCCAAAAAAAAATCAGCACTACTGAGGCAGACTTTTGTACCATTTGCTCCTGTTGCAAAATTATACGGATATTATATTATAGTAACCGGATGTGAGGTTTCAGGTGTTAAGGGGACCAGTACAGCTTGGTTTGGGAAATTTGGAGTACTCCAAAATTTATTTATTTGTCAACTAAAGCTTATTTCACATAAAAAAAAAACATTTTCTTCGAAAAACTTTGTCGTAAGGTTTCAGGCACATCGTTGGTCCAATTCATCCTCTCAAGGTCTTGCTTTCTTCAGACAGCAAGTCTACATCTCATGAACGTAGGGATCGGTAAAAAAAAAATTCATGTGAAAAGTTACGGTCAATTATCGAAAATTTCCAATATTTAGGCCACTAATTTGCGAATAACTTGGCCAACACGAAATTGTAAAAAGATTCCCTCGTTCACATAATGAGAATTTCTTTTCTGAACGAAATGAGCCCTCGACGACCTTAATCGGAACAACGATGTGCCTAAAACCTTACGACAAAGGTTTTCAAAGAAAATTTTTTTTTTTATGTGATATAAACTTTCCCTGAGACATAAATGCATTTTGAAGTACTTCGAATTTCCAAAACCAAGCTGTACTGGTTCCCTTAATCAGATGGAAAATCTCATTGTCGTCGTCAATGACGTCGTTGCCCTTTTTGGACGAGGTTCATTATTCGACATTATTATTCTGTAGAGATTTTTGGAATGGGAGATCGAAACTCATAAAAAACAGAAAAAAAATCAGTATCTTGTATTATCGGTGTTCTGTATTATCAGGTCACGTATTATTATCGAGTTAATTAATTTTCTTTTAAAAGATAATTACGCGAGTATACAGCTGTAAACTTATTAAACCAACCTATACACTCTTAAATCTGTATAAAGTATTAACTAACGCTGGAGAGATTTGTGTTTGAACTTTTGCTCGAAGTTTCGTTGTTTTAACAATCAATTAGTAATATTGTAAGAAAATTTGAACAAACAGCTATGATTAAGTATTAAACAGCTAATTGGTCTCTTCGAGAGTATTATAGTTACGGTTTGAATCACGGACGTGTATACGTAGCCCACACAGTTTCATTCATGTATACATATTATCCGTATGTGCATGAATTATCCATATAGAGAACAACGAGTTCACGTAATAAACGAACTCGTAAATTTTAACCCGAACCGGGTGGTGGTCCGGGTCCGGGTCCTCTCCAAGAAATTAGAAACAAATATAATCCTGTCCTGGCAACAAAAGAATGCAAAACAAAGCGGGGCGAAACGACCAACTTCTCGCAATACCGAATATACACCTATACATATATACCGGCTATGTATAACTGTACATACACATTTCAGTGTACAGTATACGTACATACACACGTATACCTATTTTCTACGCTGTCTCCGCTCTGTAGACTCACCGGGTACAGAGGGTTGCAAGAAGAGCGGAATGAGAGGAGGGCAGACGCTCGGCTATTGTACGATTGCGTTTCAATCCACAGTAGCTATCCGTTATTATTAAGCCAAGAGCCAAGCGACGCCATTGCGCGCGAATACTTTGGCGAAAATGTTTCCACACTTGTTGTACCATATTGCATCTCGTACAGCGTTATTGTGTGTTCACGAGTTCCGCGAATAAGCTGTAGCTCGCTCTGCAGCTCAAAGGATAAGGCACTGTCGCCTTTGGAGAAGATTAAATGATTAAAAATGGAAAATAAAAGAACGAAAATATCGTACGAATACGGGAAAATCGATCGGGCACAATCTTTTTTTTTTTCGTTTTTTCAAAATCCAAAAGAAAATATAAACAAAGTTTGATTTAGGTTAATTTATTGGATAACCGTTTACGATTTTCAGTATAAATCGTAGATATACAAAACAAAAAAACCATAAATATCAGAACATTTTCCAAATTTTCGAAATCGAATGAAAAATTCTGGAAAAAAATGAATTCGACAGTAAAAATTTACGTTTCATATTTCGTCCGGCTTTTTGTACCGAAAAACTACTAGAGTTACAAATTTAGTTACGAATTGAAAGTCCGCAATTTTAAAACTGGGATTTGTACGGGTTGGAAAAACGCTTTTGCAAAATCGTCAGTAAGTACGCGATTTTTTTTTTTTTTTTTTTTTCTAAACTTGAGCTAAATCGGCTTATCGGTTCGTCCAAAATCGCGGAACCAAAAAATACGTATACGTACGTTTGTATACTTTTTTGAAAACGTTTGAAAGCTTCTTTCTAGTTGAGGAAATAATAGATTCTCGCAGTTTATAGTTCAAGAATTTTCTCTTTGCACATATACATAAGTCACTCGGTTCTAAAAAATGAATAAATAAACTGCGGTACCAAAAAAGATCGAGTTTTGATCGTTTCGAGATCGAGGACTGCTCTAGAATCCGGTATGCATGTACGTACGTACATATATACCATATACCACGCGTATATGTATATTAAAGGGAAAAACTTTGAAGCGGTCAACAATTTTGTTTGCTTTTGTGGCAGTGGTGCACCAGCCAGGGAGTATAAGGAGGCGGTGAGTAGTTCGGGGATGGTGCGGGCCAGCGCGTCGAGGCTAGACTCATTTTTCATAAGTTTGAAAAACACCACCGGTGCCGGGCGTAAATTTGAATTTTTGGAAAGGTTTGAGCGGTTCGAGGCGCTCCCGTTCAACGGGGAGAAGAGAACGAGCGTCCTCCCCTTCCAGAGGGAATTCAGAAAAGGGAGGAAGAGAGGAAGAGAGAGAGAGAGACAAAATCGGGGAGCATATGGCGCGGAATTTAGCGTCATTTTATTGGCTAGTCTGATGCGAGTTAAGCGAACGAACGATGCCTTCGAGCTATCTGTGCTAAATCCTAATTTGCACAAAATTTATTTTTCGATTCTGAGATGTACAAGGGAATATCGAAAATTCGACGACTCGATGAGATTTTTGTTGAAAACGTATAATCGACCGAAACCAACTATTTCTTGGTATAGATTCTTCTTCTTTTATCTTATAGAAATGGGGTAGGTATGTATGTAGGTATAGGTGACAAATAGCGCTTTCCAATATTGATCAATTCGATCGAGTAATTTCGTAATTTAACACCCTACGGGCACACCGAACACCGTCAAGTGCCGAATCGTGTAAAGCGGACAAGCGGCTCCGAGTTTCTCGGAGATATTTTCAGCCCTCAACCCCTTCGGCACCGGTCGCTGGGACTTGATTACGACCCGGAAGTGGTGGAAAATTGGAATTCCATACGCGAGGGCTCCTTTCGGAAGTTGGGAAATAACGTTGGCTGTCCACACAGTCTCCATAATCCATATATACACACGCGGAGTTCTATGCATTTATATACACCTGAAACTGCATCAGACGTCCCAAGTCCGAAAAGACATTCTAGTGCCGATCGAAGTCGTGGAGTTGAAAGCCTGAAAGTTGTGCGTGTAATGAAATTCTGATTTGCACATAAAAGTGATTTTTTCGAAGAATTCTCAGGTCAAAAGTAGAATAATTTGAAAATTCAGTGGGATGTCATTTTGAGGGTGAACACTGATCCTGATTATTCTGCCCCCTGAATCCTCACGCGTAGGAAATAATTCTGGTTTTATTTCTGTTTCTTAAAATCGAATAACGTGGAAATCGAGATTTTAGAGTGTCAAACCTATACCTAGAACTTCGTATTTCGACTCGGGTATCCCTTTAAGTCGTATATTGCGCTCTTTTGCTCAACGGAATTGCCGTATATTTCTGCGTTTCTGTAACTACATATACGTAACCTAAGACGCGAAGCTTCTAGCTTAGCGATTTTCAGGTGGAAAAGCGAGTTCCGCGAAATGGCGACTAGCTCCGATGAAAAGAGGAGAGCGTATCGTAGGAACGGTGAAAACGTGAAATGAAAGGGTTAGCTGGATGGAGAGAGGGTGAAAGCTGGGGAGATAAGTGACAAGTTGAGGGATTGCCACGACTGCATTGTGCTCTTTTGTCGCAATCCCCCCCTAAGGGCACTATTTCTCTTTATCCAGGAGCTCGGCTATTCGTGAAATTCGAAATTTTCAAATCGACCATTACGCCACTCAATTTTTCCCCAAATTATATATTCAATCTGAAAAAAACTACGTTATGCACAAGGGTGTCGTTCTAGCTGAACTAAACGTACACACATACATACGGGCTGGAAAATAATTTGAAACTAAAAATTAATTCACACCGTTCAAATCGCCGCAGTGCTGGCTGCACTTCAACGTTGAATATCAAACTTCGAAAGCCTCGCTCGAGGCGACGTGGATCAAAAAATCTAACGACTGAAAGCTCCGGGCAACGTAAATAGACGACTCACTCAGGGGTCTGCCGTAGCTGTTGAAGGAGATGTTATTTCAACGTCACCCCGACGTCAAGCCATTAACCATTAACCATTAACCGTTAAAACTGACGCAGTTTTACGTGTCGCTTTAAGAGAGTTGAGAGAAAAATTTTACACGGTTACCTGATTCAACTTGCAACATGCATACGTACATACAAGACCACGAAGTACTGCACACGTGCCTGTACCCATGTAACTTTTTTTTTTCTAATTTCTTTATACACTTTCCTTGAGATTTATTTAACGAACTAGACTCTCGTCGATGTTTCCTTGAATCCTGATTCTGAAACGAGAGAACTGGAAGTCAAATTAGCAAATCTAGACGATATTTTCGCAAAGACCAATTCCACCCTACAATTGTATTTGAACTATAGAGGATACGAGGGTCCTAATCGTCTTCATTTGTTCATTACATGGTGCAGAACAATGGGTCCCTAAAATAGCATATTTAGCTATTGTGTGTTTCATTCGTGACATTTTGTAAAAATAATCATCAAAATTTGCCCCCTGGTTTATCTGGAGGGTGTATTTAGATCGGAGAAACATAATCGTTATAAGAAGGGCTAATTTCATACGGTTATTCATTAATTTAGACGAGAGTTTGTGCAAGGTGGTCGATGCAGGGCACGTTACAAATTTTACTCACTCGGTGTTACACTACCATTTCGTACTGCAAAGAGCTTTCTACTCTCTTGCTCTCTTTCGAGCTTACTATATTCGTATCTCGCTCTTTTTCTCGCTCTCTCTCTCTCTCTCTCTCGACCTCCCTCGCTCTCGTATATTGATTATATAAGCGGCCGAATATACTAACACGGCTAAAAACATCCAACACCAACCCCAAACCCCAACCCCAACCCCTACAGAACCAATCTTACAGAACTACGACGACTTCAACCGCTTTATAGCCGTATATACATTCTGCTCTCTGTAAGTGCACATCTATTGTTGATAGACAACGAACAGGGAATAATGACAATGAGAACAGTCGTAGAATCGAGAAAGTCGAGTATTTTAACTATCCGGTTGAAGAAACGGTGAAACAAAAAATTTATCTGTGTATTTTTATTATTTTTTTTGGTTTCGTTGTTTCGGCAAATTTTTTGGATCACTTATTTCGTACGTTTCCCGATTTTGTATCTTTTTTTCTTTTCGCGCGCGTTTCAATTCTTTCTTTCTTCGTCGACAATGATATTCGGTTCATGTGTAAGAGCCGCGTAGAGTCTCGGGATAATTTCTCTTCGTATAGGTCAGTATAAGGAGGTCGTGTGATAACGAAAAGCCTCAGGGGTTTTCGACTAAGAGGAAATGTATCGAGGGTAGAAATAGGGTGACTTTGTCCGACGCCTTTTTTTTTTTTTTTTTTTTTTCTTTTTTCTCCCTTCGTATCTATACAGCTATCCTCGACCATTGTCTGGCCCTGTTACGTTGACAAGGACAAGATTAATACCAGAAGGTGATGCTGGGTCTTCATCTATACCCGAGGGTAGGTGTATCGAAGCGTCGTCAATCCGTAAGGACGAAATTGCAGTCGGAATTATTACCCCCGATCTTTTAACACTGCAGCCAATAAAAAGAAAAACACGTACATCTAGGTACCACTTTTCTAAATTGTTTTAATAATCTTTTTCTGTCCTGCATGCACCGAAAGTATGCCGTTACGTGCATGTAAACCGGGCGGAAAGCGGCTCTTTTACGCTCTAGTGCGGTAAAGTGAGCTCTAGGGCGGAAAGTAGCACTTTGCCGCATTAGAGCGGGAAATAAAACTACTTTCCCGCTCGTTTTTTTTCCGGCCCATGATAAACAATATACTAATACAGTTTTTATGATATTGATCATAAATTCATATCCGTTTATCTCGCCATCACACTGCATTGCCTAAGACGCCATGCGTCACGGTTCGTTTTTTAAGTATATAGAAGTATATCGATTACCGCTATTCAATTTTCAAGAACAAACATACTTCTTCTACGAAGTTGTGGTATGTATACATACATACGTACGTATACATAATATCGAGAGGGTTGGTTAAGAAACTTTTCCTAAGCACGTGTGCATACTTTGAAAATAGGAAAACTGACGGATGAATGGTTTTGCCGTAGGACAGATGGACGAACCAGTAGGGTGGTTCTGGGGGTGGTTAAAGAAGATATTTCGCCAAGGGGTACGTCACTCAGGATTTTCTCTCAGCTTCGTGTATATATACCATAGGTATATAATATATATATATATATATATATATGTGTACGTATATCAAGAGAGAAATGGCTGTTGAAGATATGCTCTAAAGTTCAGGTGTACGTCGCTCAGAATTTCAACCCTATACACCGCCACGTATCCAGAACACATGAACGCATGTATGTACATACATTACATTACGTTGCGTACTAACGGCAATATTCTATCTCTACACACGTTTAATGTATTTGGTATAATACCAATACACCGTATGCAAAGCTCCGTTAATATTTACTCAAGACTCAAGGGAGACGCGCTTAGCAATGGATGGCGTACCGCGTCATGTCAGTGCCAGAAGTGATTCTCACTCTAATTGTTAATATAAGAATTTTCTAATTAATTACTAGGTAACAAACAGACAGCTGCAGCTTACATCCAGCTGGGTATTATTCATTTCTCTATTAATCGACACTGATTACTCTCAATTATAATCTTCATTATTAAGGGTAGGAGCTAATGATTTATCGCAATTACCAGCGAATTTATACCATTCATTTTTTTTCTCACTCTAATTAAAATCAAATTCGATACTCGGATAAAGGAAAACGAAAATGTTTTAAAAACTGAACCAAAATTGGCACCGATTCTGATAAGGAATTTCTTCATCGAGGGGTTGATGGCTGAAAATTGTGAATTGAATTTATTCATGATTAGCTTACATTCGCCATTGAAGATGTTGGGAGTTTGTAAGAGAGTCTTGTCAGTGGTAAAAGGCGGTGTAGGCATAGGGTAAGCCAGAAAGTTCGGGTTGGAGTGAACAGTGGTAAAAGAGAAGGGTAAGAGGCCCCCGCAGGAACAGGTGACCCGTGTCGGGTTCAAAGACGCGCAACTACGAATCCTAAGCGACGTGCATTCGACCCTGGCAAAGGATCGAAGGAAACGTCCCTCCGCTCTGCCCAATCTACCGTAGAAACGTGGCTTTCCTTTGACGTACTACCAGTTATTTTCCATGCTCGAATCCTCGCTGCAAGAATTTCTCCTTCCTTCATTCACTACGCCTGGTTCTTTTTTTTCTGTTTTTTTTTTTTTTTTTTTTATCCTTTCGCGGTAAAGAAGAACCCTACGAGAAGAGAAAATGAAGTAGAGGAGGAAGATGAAGAAGAAGAAGAAGAGGAGGAATTTTTTCCCCTTACCCCGTTTCTTAATCTTCGCAAAACGCGAAAGTCTTTTAGCATTATCTATTTCTTTAGCTAATACCGGTTAAAGTAACTCGACGTTGTAGCTTGCGGCGATACAAGACGTTAGTTTTTTTTTCTGGTTACTCTCCTTATTCCTCGCTTGGTATTCTTTTTTCGTATACTTTTTTTTTTACCTCGTTTTTACTACCAAGATGCGAATGGGCCGTGAGGAAACCGAGTAAAAGGTACAGCCCGCGCCCTGGAAGGGATGGGAGGGTCGAACCTTTAATCAGGAATCGCGTAATGAAGCGAAAAAATCAAGTTGCCCTTTAGTGGGAGGTTGGGAAACGAGGAAACCTCGCCCTGCAGGGTTGACAGAGAAAGAAGAAAAGCCAGGATACCTTCTCTCGCGGTATTTAACGCATACAGAGATCTTTGCACACACGTATATACGTATGCATATAAACACAAAATACATATGCATCTACCCACCCACATATACCCAACGTGTGTCTAATTAACCATAAAAATAACGAGATTTTTGTTCTCTCGGATACGATCCGACTGTTCGATTTCTACAATGATCGATATACCCTCAAAAGGCTGGAAGTCGTGGACGAGGGAGAATAGGAAGAAAATGGTAGAAAAGAAGAGGGGTAAAGTCAGTGGCTGCCAGTCGACTGCCTCGTCAGATTTGTCTCATTAGAGTCGGCATGGTGTTCTTAGGGCTGGTTTAAGCTCTCGTTATCGAAGCTTTGTTCTTTCTTTCTTTCTCTTATTTTCCTGCTCTCGGTTTTCATTCCACGTCTATTGATTCTCGACGGCGAGTTCGCCAATTAGACCAATAATTCATCTAATCATTGTCTATCGTAGTTAATTCGAGGTGACGCTGATCCACGGTACGACAAAAAAAATTAATAAAAACTTTCCTGTACCTACTCCATGCAACTTTACAACGATTACCTTCATCCTATCTTCATTCTATCCTCAGCTCCTCAACTAGGTGCTGTTCATCCGAATTCTGATCGAAGATTTTCACCCTGTCCAATCCACTCGCTCGGAAAATTGATGATGAATGAAGTTATTCTTTCTTTTGGGATGTTTAACCGATCCTAAGTCCAAGGTTCGTCAAAAAATGAGATTGAAATTTTTATTTTCCAGCGAGTTCTCCGGAGCCAAGGCAGTGCCCTTACCTGGGTAAGTTCACGGTGACGGGTCTGAACCGTAACCAGAGAAATACGCGGGAAAATCGCCGTGGCCACGAGGTGGTGCATCGTGAAAAGGACAAGGTGCGACACGCGCAGGATAAAACTGGCGAAGATCGTCACGGTTCACGGAAAGTGGATTTTGACGTTGAAGCCCGGCGTGCTAACAACGAATATTTGATACACGAACATCGAGGTAGAAAAACGCGGTCGAACAGAGCCAGCAGAGGATCTAAAACGACTGGTATCAAGTCCGGGACACATCTCCGCCGGGGAATTTTGAACGGCGAAAATAGGCACACCAGATCGCCAAAAAATAGCGAAGAGGTGGGAGTAGCTGAAGAAGACTTCCGGGTTAACGCGGAAGACTTCAGTAGACATCAGCGGCGGTTTTGGGGTACTAAAACCGAGGAGAACGACGGAACGTTGGACCTGACGCAGTCCAACGTCGACTATTTCGGAGATTATGACTCGGAGTCTGGTCCCACGAAACGGAGCGTCAAAGTCGACGCTACCTTCGAACTTGCGGACCTTCTCAGAGCCAGAAGAAGCTCGAGGACCAACCCAAACGAGGAGCATCTCTCTGAGAGGAGGGAAAAACGCGAAGAAGAAGACCCTGCGTGCTCCTCTCAAGTTACCACTCTCACTGTCGGGTGCTCCACAGCCGATAGAATGGAGTTTCAAGCTGATTGCGCGGACGAGGACGCTGTCACAGGTGAGTTTAAGGGATGTGTGAAGGGAGGATGAGTCCGAGGGTCCATGGCACTAATTCGGAGGTTTTATTTGATGAAAATTGATGACGATGATGCGAGAGGGAGAGTGACGACGCTTCAACATGACAATAATCATTGTTTATTTGACAGCATACTCCTGTCACGGACGTTGGTTCGATACCGAGGGTACACAGTTTGTAATTGCTACGCCCCTGGCAACACGGCGGACGGCTTGGTCCAACGACAACAACAGACCACAGCCGTTCCGGAACAGCAGAAGACTCTGTTTCATGTACCGTGAAAGCGGTGGTGTGGTTAGTTTAACCGCTAGTCCAGTAGCCTGTCAACGAGGAGTACCACCACCACCTCCAATGTTAGCGTTCAACGCGACGAGCATAGGTGAGCATGCTTAATGTGGACCAAATTGCCGATTGGGTCATATTTTCACTCTTCGCGACAGGGGGAAATAATATTCACATGAACTTGGAAATAAAGAAGAAAAAAATTGAAATTTTTAATTCATGGAATTTTATAGTGCATTCAAATTTTTGCTAAAATTTGGAATTTTTTTATTTATTTATTTTCAAAACATTTTTTTTTTTTTTTTCGTTTTCTGGTTCAATTTTCGAAAACTTAAGCTTTGATATTTTTATCGATTGTTATGAAAATTGGTTTCAGTTTGAAGGTTGAGATTTGAAGATAATTTACTTAATAGATTTTTAGATATTCCTAAAAGTATCATCGAAATTTCAATTTATGATTGACTGACGATTTATTTAATAATATTTCAGGTCAGTGCATGGAGGACAATGCTGCGATGAATATCAGAGCTTCAGGGTTAGCGATCAGCTTGTTGATAATAATAATCGCAATATTCAGGTGATTTTGAGCATTTGAAAACTGGAAAAGGAACAAAAAGATAGAAGAAGACGAAGAAGAAGATAAAAGATATTGAAACTACACGAAAATGAAAAAAAAAAAAAAAAACGAAGAACAATGGGGATGAAAAAAGTAAAAAACAAAATGGTAACGGATGATTATATATTATCGTACGACGAAATATATTCGTATAAAGGTATGTATGTATGTACATGTAATGTAAAAAAGCAAGAACAAAAAAATCGAACAGAACAGAAAAAAAAAAACAGAAGCAAACGAGAAAAGCTGCGTTCGAAATTTCGACTGGTTAAATAACGAATATGAATATTAGTAGAAATTTGACCAATCGAAAAAGTAGCTATATTATAATATATAATTAGCCTGCGGTTTGTTGGGGCTCGTCTTCGGCGTGTCAGCGCAGGACGATAAATATTATTAAAAAAAAAAAAGAAAAAGAAAAGAAGAAAAATGAAAAAAAAAAAAAACAGAAAAAAGATGATTGTATCTGAAAATAAAAAAAAAAAACACGCATAATGGAGTTTTTACGGAGATCCTATAGTATAAAATACCATACATTAGTCGCACGTGACACTCCGATAAACTCCTTCAACGAATCGCTTAGGTTTTTTACCGATAGGTCTTAGGGATTAGATAGATATTGGTTAAATTAAATAAATGATAAGGATCTATGGTTAGACCATATCATGGTGCGATTGAGAGGTGGGCAGGGGCAGGGGGTATGGGGGGGGGGTGAAAAGAAGTAATAAATAATAAAAAATAAATTCAAAAAGGAAAAAAAAAAAAGGAAAAAATGTTTTAATACCTACGTAATAAAATATATAACGATATATTATATAAAGCCCAGAAAGAACGAAGGTCTGGGTATACATAAGTATATATATAGGTATGTATGTAAAGTGTGTGGATCAGTAATATGGATAATAATGATAATGAGTCACGAGGGGGGGGGGGGGGGGCACCCCCGGGGCTAGAAGAAAAAGAAGAAGAAGACGAAAAAGAAAGAGACGAGGTTCGTAGGAGAGATTATAGGGTTTTAGTTTAGATAGAAAGTACTTTTAATGAAATAATTGAACGACTAAATGACTAAATAAATAAATGAATAAAATAAATATAAATATACATGAATGAACATACGAAAAAAAAAATATATTATATATATATATATACATAAAATGAGTAGTAAGTAATATCGCGGTGTTTAGTAATTAAGAAATAGAGGACAAAAAAAAATGAAAAAAATAAACAGAATGAAGAAAATCAAGAAAAGTGGGGAGAAAAAAAAATAAATAAATTAATAAATAAATAAATTACATTAAATAAGTAAAAAAAAAAAAAAAAAAAAACTTACATTAAACCAGGTATTAAGTGAGAAGTGATTCAACGCAATATACAACCTACTGTGTAATAAATTATTTAAAAAGAAACGAAATAAAAAACAAACAAAAAAAAACACAAAAAAAAAACTAAAAATGCAAGAAAAAAAAAAAATAAATAAAAAAGAAAAGAAACGAGATCTGCGAAATACTAAAATAGAGAAAAGATAAACAAAAAAATAATATAAAAATAAATAATAAAAAATTGATAAGATACTATATATAGATCGAAAGAAATAAGGGATGATAAAAAATAGGAGAAAAAAAAAAAACGTTTAAACGATCAATTTGTAAAATGTAAATTGCTATAACTGTGATTATCTGTTGCGCAGAAACGTTGCAAGATCTATTTGTTCATCTATTCCTTTTTTTTTCTTTTCTTTTCGTTTTAATTAATCCTATTATTATTATCATTAATATTATTATTATTATTATTATTATTTTATTATCTTTATTATCATTATTATTATTATCATTACTGTTGCTTAGAACGTGAAAAAATAGAAACAAAAAAAAATGAAAAAATAACAAAACAAAAGTAAAATGAAGAAAACGATACAATTATAATATACGAAACGAATAACCTAATTATTCTTTGATTATTTTATACCTATAATAATACTATGAAGAAAGGAAGAAAGAAATAAATGAAAATAAATAAAATAAGAAAAATAATAGGAAAATAAAAAAAAAAAAGTTGCTCCAAAGTTGCTTTTAATCGCCATTTAAATAGACTTCATATTGTAATATAACTATTCGTACTTATACAATAATTACAGTACATTAATTTAGAAATAGGTAGGTATTGCAGGTATACATGTATATTATATCGTACAATTGATCCTACCTACATGTATATTATTATTTATATGATTATTATTATTATTATTATTGTAATTATCATTGATAATAATATATAATATATATTATATAATATAAATGTAAGTGAAATTAGATACATGTACAATATAATATAGGGTATACGTTGTATATACTATCATTGACACGCAATTTTCTCGCAAGCAATAAGCAATATAAATAAATAGTAGACACGGCAAAAGAAGAGAAAAAAAAAAAAAAACCATAATTAAATCTACGGGGAATAAAATAATACATAATATGCGTCGTGTTTACAGAACAAGATATTAAAATTAATTAATCCAGAGATACTATATTATGGGTATAAATATATATATATATGTATATAAATATACATATATATTAGGGTGTGTCATTTAGGAGCAACAATTTTCTTACAACTTACAAACAGGTTGTATACTTGCAGGAAGGTAAAATAAGAAGCCTGTTGAAATTTGAGATCTTAATATTAATATTAAGAGATGCCTCATCGCGAATTTCTATTTCCCATTTAAATAACACGGGAAATGTCCTAGTCGCACACTTCAATTTTTATATCTCAAGTACTAATCTACTCAGAATTATTCTGCATGGCTACTTTTGTTCGAAATTGAACGCTCTACAAAAAAGGTCTCCTGGTCTTTTTCGATAAATCTAGCTATTTCCAAGTTGGTTATTGGCTATTAATGGTAATTAACAAATAACCAACTTGGAAGTAGTTAGATTTATCGAAAAATACCAAGAGACCTTTTTTATAGAGCGTTTAATTTCGAACAAAAGTAGCTATGCAGAATCATTCTGAGTTGATTAGTACTTGAGATATAAAAATTGAAGTGTGCCACTACAACATTTTCCGTGTTATTTAAATGAGAAATAGAAATTCGCGACGAGGCACCTCTTAATATTAATATTAAAATATCAAATTTTAACAGGCTGCTTATTGTATCTTTCCTCAAGTATACAACCTGTTTGTAAGTTGGAAAAAAAAAAGTTTTCCCAAAATGACACACCGTAATATATATGCATACGTATATCTATTATATATTGTTTATTTATTAATTAATTATTTGATTAAACTAATTAAATAATTAATTATTATAATTCACGAAAATCGAGTATATATATATATATATATATATATATATATATATATATATATATATATATATATATATATATATATATATATATATATATATATATATATATATATATATATATATATATATATATATATATATATATATATATATATATATATATATATATATATATATATATATATATTATTGTAACTTATATATACAGAGTCTATATTAATATTTATTGTATGATGTACTACTACAATTCTCCGCGCATCTTCGTAAACGAGTTATACCCGAACCGAGTGATATAATTATTATACCTATACCTGCAATGTTTTAAAAGAAAAAATACTTTTTTTTTTATACAGATCGGCCATCATAGCCAATTCCTGATTATTGATTTTTCTTTTATTCTTGAATCCTCATGCCAATCAACCCATCTCCTATTTCTCTCTCTCTCTTTCTCTTTCTCTGTCTTTGACTCGATTTTCGGAGGGCCACAGCTGTATAATTTTCGTTATTGGAAATCGATATGTTATGAAATTCTATATACGTATATAGGCTGATAATTGGATAACCAGATGAGAATTTTCAGAAAGTCTCCCTCCCCAAACCGCACTGGACCGTTTTTTTGTTTCTTTTTTTTTTCAAATTCTGTACCGGATTTGAAAATGATTCGAATTAGTATCTTTAAAATAAAGGATTTTCGACGACCGGAGTATTACGATCAGTTTTAAACTGATCCTCGTACTGAATCTTTTCATAGTTTCGAGAAAAAAAAGCATCCCCCAGCTGCAGCAATGATGGGGCAGTTAAAAGTAAATACCCTGTATATAAGTATATGTATTATATCTATTGAACGAATCTAATCTAAGCTTGGGCTGTTAACTTTCGATTAGCATTCCATCCATTCCGAACGAGAGGGGCATTCCGAAATGTTAGCTATATAGATACTGATCGTAACGAAGTTGAAAATCAATGTTACATCGGGGCTTGAAGCTATCTATCTGCACACAAATCGACGTACGTGTGTGTAGTTGCAGCGTTATGTGTCTGAGTTCGATTTAAACCGTGCGAACAGCTGCCAATCAGCAATAACCTTTTTTTTCTGTTTTGTTTCGTTTAAAAAAAAAAATAAAATAAAATAAAATAAAAAGGAAAAAAAAGAGTAGAAAAAAAAATGAAAAAAAAGTTTTAACAGTACCCGGAGCCCAGATCAAATCTCTGATCCGCAGACTATTACCAGTTTTTACAATTTTATAACTATTTCGCACCTCCGCGATTCTACTCTATGTATATACGCCGAAGGGTTGATTGCCCTTCGTTGTCGTGGGATTTCCGAATTGGGAATAAACTTTCATCCCTCGCTAATCCCGCGGTCAACTCAATATATATATCCTAATTTCCGTTTATACCATACCGGGTGAATCGAAAGTAGATAGAAATAAAAAAAACCTTTTACTCGCTCTTTCGCTCTTATCTTCAACCGTCGCGTTACAATTTTTTTTTTTTTTTTGTTTTTCTTACTTCAAGCATTGAACAATATGAGTACCTATAATTGTTAAACTATACATTTTTTGTTCACGATCGATTATCTCAGCCAGATTTTATTTCGTCAAAGTTTCATACAGCAGCTCGTCGTGCAAATTGATGTAAAAAAAAGTTTTGATTTGCAAAAGTGGTGCAATAAATTACGATCTTGCGATCTACTTCATTCGTTCATTTTTATTTTTTACTTCGTTTCCGCTCTTCTTGATAACCAACGTTTATCAGAAAAAAAACACACACACAAGAAATGAACAAACAAAAAAATGCAGGTTTTTCAATTTCACAAGATCCGAAAATACATCCCTTACCTACAACAAAAAAGAGAAAAAGATAGATAGAAAGAGAGAGAGAATTTTCTTTCGAGATCTTTTTTGATTAAACGTTTTTATATTCTATTTTTCTTTTTTTTTTTTTTGTTATTTACTCATTTTTTTTTGTTTTTGCTTAAATCGTTTCTTTATATACTTCTTACGCACAAATCGTTAGCTAATGTGAGATATATTGTTTAATTTAACACGACAGTAGGTTTTAGCAATAGGATTTACAATTAGACGCGTAGGACTTTAGACTGTACCTATATATATATATACATATATATGTATATATACCACATAAGCATATATTAGCGTACGTAAGTAAATAAGTAAGTAGAATAAGTATAAGTAAGTAATTGATTAATTAGGTAATTAATTAAGTAATTAAGTTATCAATAAGTAAGTAAGTTATGATTAGAGTTAAAAGATTACCTCTAAGGGATAGTATTAAGGTAATAAGCTCATTGTGACAGCAATCAGACGGAGCCCCGTGATCAATTTTTATAATTAATCGCCGCATGTAACGTATTATGTAAACGCGATTTACTCAAAATCACACCAAGTACATATAAAATTAAAAAACCTTGTCTTGGTATATTCCCCAGGATTCAATCAATCAATCAACTATCTTTATCAAAGAAGTATTTTATTTGTTTTAATACAAGTTTTATATATTCTTATGCGACTTTGATCAACAAATTTACACTTTTTTTCCCCCGTTTTTTTTTTTTTTTTTTTTTTTTTTTGTTCACCTGGTTTTGATAACGGTAATAACTTGTATTTTAATTTTTGTACTTTTTTTTTTATTTATTCCGCCTTGCAGCGTACTAATATGTTTTCAATTATTTATCCGTTTTATTTTTTATATATTACTGTTTAAAGAGTAAAAAAAATTGATTATAATTTATAAGTATGAAAAACAAAAAAGAAAAAAGAATTAGATATTTATTACAGTTTCGCTGCAGGATCAAAAAATGAATAAAAACAATGAACAATCAATACATTATTATTATTATTATTATTATTATTATTATTATTATTATTATTATTATTATTATTATTGATATGTATACAATCATGATCAGAAAGAAAAAACGAAAAAAAAAAAAAAAAATCCGATCAATCAATGATTTTATTAATCTAAATCGAATCAATCAAAGTTTTTAACAAAAGTTTTCAAAAAAAGGAATATCAAACGCTGTTTATAAACTTCAATCGAACGCTTAATGATAAATTTAAAAAAAAAAAAAAAATGAAAGAATAAAATAACGAAAAAATTAAAAAAAAAAAAAAACTGTTTAAACTATACAATTATATACGTGAATATATATGATATATACACCTGGAAAATTTTTATTCAACAAGTACATATACATATGTATGTGTATATGACATACAGTTAAGATTTTAATAATATAAAAATATATACATATATATATATATACAGCGAAATAAAAATTGATCACAGGGAAATGGTGTATAAAGAATGCATGCTGTGCTGGTGAAAAAAAAAAAAAAAAAACGAAAAGATAAAAAAAAAAAACAAAAAACAAAAGAAATAAAATAAAAACGTCGTCGGATTATGTATTAACTGTAAAACTTCCATATGCTCCTGTAATAATGTTGATATTATATCGGAGAAGCGAAGCACCGTATAATATTATAAATTATTAGATCGAAATATGTTTTCTTTTTTTTGGGGTTTTTTTTTTTTTCGTTTGAACATCATAATTCAGAAAGTCGATAAGCTTAATATATAAGCATCGATCGAAGGGGGTTTAATAAATTTAAACGAACTGTATAATTATAGCTGTTTACAAAGAAAAGTTCGAGTTTATCCATGGCTTGATTCGTTTCTATTATTATATAAATACAGGATAAATAAGAAAAGGAAAGAAAGGAAGAAAATAAATAAAATAAAATATTTTATAGCTTAGAAGATTCGTTAATTATTGATAAACTATACATATAATACATATATATATTATTATACATATACACACCATATACATACATTACTTTCCTGACATATGAAAAAAAAAAAAAAAAACCGGAGCACACTGATTTTGTTAGTTTTTCTTTTTTTTTGTTTTTTTCTTCTTCTGTTTCATTTTTTTTTTTTTTTTTTTTTTGTCAATTAGTTCGATCGAATATACCACACGACGTTAAAAAAAAAAAAAAAAAAAAAATAAGATAAAACCCTTTTATATATATTTAATCTATTGCCTGCAGGTGTATCGATTAAGCCCTTGTATTATTCTAAACAATAGATATAAATATATATATAAATAATTGTAAACAACTTTTGGTATATATGAGGAATGTAAGAATTATAAGAAGAAGAAAGAAAGAAAGAAAGAAAGAAAGGAAGAAAGAAAGAAGACGAAAAAATAGAAATAAGAATGAAAAAAAAAACATGTAAATCGAATGAATCCGTAATAATATTATATATAATAATTGTTGACTGAAAAGAAAAAAGGAAAAAAAAAAAAGAAAAAAAAAATAACTCAAAAAAAAAAAACCAAAAACCAAAAAAAAAAAAAAAAAAGAAAAAAAAAAAATTAAAACTCATATGTAATCTCTTTGAATGAGCGCGGTGAAACAATATTACGAACGAGTGAATATGATAATTGATTTTGAATAACAAAATTAAGTGTGTAAGCTACCTGTGCCTTGTAACAAACTATATATACATAAACTCTCACGGTAACCTATTAATTAACGTGTCATTTTATTTATTTATCACAATATATATTTGTATATAATTATACCCTTCCCTTATATACGTATCCCTGCGGTGAATGTAAAATAATCACCAAAAGTATTATATCTGTTCCAGATTATTGGCAAGAATTTTATTGTTCTTAAATCCTGGATATTGAGTACCTATATATGGGGCTGTCCACGTCAGGACGACACGGCTCCAGACCTCAAAGTTTTTGATTTCATTTTTGATTTCATATGTTGTTACTCTATGTCTGGAGAATCTGTCAAATTTTTTTTGAATTTTTTCAGTCAACCCTTTCGGAGCTATGAATTTTTTCATCCTTAAAAAAAGGACCTTTTTTAAAATTCTGATAAAATTCACAAAAATTCTGTTACTAATGTAGAACAACCTCCCACTTTCAGAAACGTGGGCAGAATTTTTGTTCTATATTTTTTTTTCATTTTTCAAAAATTTTATTCCATAAGATGCTTCATAAATGACTTTCATAAAATCACCTACTCACCTCCTTACCAACATAACACAATATAAGATCGAGAACATCAAAAAAATCTGAGTGGGGTAAATTTGAAAGATTTTTGGTAGGATAAAAGTCATTGGTGAAGCATTTTTTCGAATAAAGTTTTAAAAAAATTGAAAAAAAAAAATGTAAGAAAAATTCTGCCCACGTTTGTGGAAGTGGGAGGTTGTTCTATATTATCGACAGAATTTTTGTGAATTTTTTCAGAATTTTAAAAAAGGCCCTTTTTTTAAGGCTGAAAAAATTCGTAGCTCCGAAAGGGTTGATTGAAAAAATTCAAAAAAAATTTGACAGATTCTCCAGACATAGAGTAACAACATATGAAATCAAAAATGAAATCAAAAACTTTGAGCTCCGGAGCCGTGTCGTCCTGACGTGGACAGCCCCATATATACATACGCGTAATATATTCACTTTCGAACCCCTCTTCAATATACTGCAGACTCTGCTTTTTACCCCCTTTCAACTTTGCCCTGTTGAAATTCATTCAGACTCAAAGGCAGCTGACCAATTGATGCCACTGTCTTTATCAATTGAAAGAAGAAATCGGGCAGTTTGATTCATATCTATGGTATGTATAATAATACAACGCATTAATTTATCAAACGATTAACGATCGTTGTGAAATTATTTCGAAATTACATACATACCACGATGAAAATTCAATTCTATATATGAATTTCTACAAATTTTTCAATAAGAGTTGGTACTTTTCGTAGTTTTTCATAAGAAATTGTAGTTTTTTTTTTTACAATTTATTCCTCCCCCTCTCCGCCCAGTTTCCTCCACAAAATCAACGGATCTTTCTCAATTACTATACGAAAATCTACATTTTTTTTTTTTTTTTTTTTTTTTTGTGATAAATGTCCGAATTTTCTCAGTAAAATTTATAGAAATTCGTAGGGGTAAAAAATTTTCCTACCACGAAAATCGTGATGGAAAAAAGTAATTAATTGATCATTATTAATCCCTTATGTTAAAATCGAAAGACCGAAGAAATTTTTTGCTGAAAACCAAGAAAAGAAGACGAAAGCTAAAATAGTGGATAAAAAAAAATTACGTTTTCTATATAATTAATGAAATAGGTAAATAGTGAACCACCACTTACGCATTTATACTTGTGTGGTAGTTAAAGAGATTGATCAATTAGGTTTGGGTGTCAAATTAATCCGTCATAATGCGCGAATGCCCATAATATAGAATTATTGAATCCAAGATTATCACCGGAGATACGATATGGTATTATTGTATTTTCTCTAATTAAATTGTCTGGGTAAAGTCTGATATGAGCTGATAATTGACTGAACTTGCGCAATATTTTATAAAAAACTGATATAATTAATAAAAAAAAAAATCGCCACCTTATAGCCATTGTGATATACGAATCGCACTATCATCAAAACTTGACTGCCATATGATAGACGTACGTGGGGAATTCCACGTGAACTCGGATCAACCAAAAACATTGATCCTCTTCGATTTTTTCAGCGATTTTTCATATGATATAGTTTTTCGTTTAATTAAAACACTTCTCTAATTTTTATCGTCAAATTTTTTTATGCAGCCCTTTTTGAGTTGTGAATTTTCGAAAAATCAAAACTAGCGTCGTAATTGATTTTTTTTTTCATAAATTCTCCAAAATACTATGGCCAACGATGAACTTTTTTCCGGTTATAAAAAAAAAGTGGGCAGACTTTTTTTTTTCTATTTTTTTTTTTCCATCAAAAAAATTCTTTCTTCCAAAAGTTCAATTGGTGATTTATTCCAAACAAGGAAACAGCGCCAGAAAACGAAAATTTTATTCAATCAATTAATACATTCATTTTGAGAATATGAAATGAATGATTATAATGTTTATACAGGGTAGTCTTTTTCAATCGTCCCATCAGGCGAATATCTAGAACATTGAAAGAGATACGAGAGAAAGTTTGGAAAGGAAAAGATGATGCTGATCTCAGTTGACTCGTGGATCTTGCCACTTCCGTGATTTGTCAAGAGGTTTGAGAATTTATTCAAAAAAAAAAAAAAAAAAAAAAATCGATCACGCCGATGTTTTGATTTCTCAAAAATTCATAACTCAAAAACGGATGCATAAAAACATTTGGAAAAAATCAGAGAAGTGTTTTAAACCAAGAACTATCATATAAAAAAAAAAATCGCTGAAAAAATCGAAGAGGGTCAATGTTTTTGGTTCATCGAGTTAATGTGAAATTCCCCCAGGTATAATGACGTACCAATATTACTGTAGCCATGGAAGATCATTCATGTGATATACATATTGAAAGATAGCTTCCAGACAGTCATTGGATGATTTTTAGATATAATAGCCCTGTTCGTGTGGTTCGTTTTATCGACTAGATAATATCTGCGTCTATCGATTGTCAATGATAATTCCTGAAGTATAGATATAAATACTTTATAGTCATGAATAAATTATGATTAAATCTTACTGATGGGAAAAATTGTAGATATATGTATATGTATATGTATATTGTATATATTGTAGCATTCCAGGTCAATTCGGAGAGAGTCTGACCCTGCCATCTTCAATTTTGGTATTTATAGTTACAAAAGGTATTCTGCCCGGTCCAAATACCACCCTCAACTTTTTTCAAATTTTTAGCGTTTTCCTTTAGCCCTCCCGAACTTCTCAATTGATGATATTCTCGAGATCGGAACTTTCGATATTTTTTAAAATTGTGAACAAAACTAAGAATTTCGTAATTCCTAACAAGAATCAAAATGGGCAGGCGAACCAGCATTTCAAAAATCAAAAAAATTTATCAATTTGTATTTTTTTTTTTTTTTTTTTTCTTTCGTAAGATTTCGTTTTTTTTTTTTTTTCTTTTTTAAATCAAAATTTCAACGTTTCACACGTCTTTCCAAACGCAACAACTTATATCTTCCAGGTTACCAAAATTTAGTATGAAGAACCGAGAAATAAGTAAACGAAAAATTTTATTTTTTTAAATACTAGTTCGCCTGCCCACCTCTCTCGTTGAGATATTCTCAGTTTTGGCTTCGGAATTTGTGTAATTGTTTTCATAATTTTCAAAGAATGTCGGAAGTCCAGATCTCGAGAATATTATCAATGGAGAAATTCGGCGGGGGGGGGGGGGGGGGGGGGGGCAGCTGCTGAGAAAAAATGCTGAAATTCCAAACCAAATTGGGGGTAGTATTTGGACCGGGCAGAACACCTCCTGTAGACCAAAAAACTAAGACCAAAATTTGAGGGGATGAAGATCAGACCATGGTCGTATTGACCTGAAATGCCCCTATATACACGCGAATATCTACGCGAATATATCGTGATCATAGATATAAAAAATTGGTAAGTATGTACATACATACATATATATAATATATATTGTTATATATAATTGTGTGTAATTATAATTTTGCGATAAGTACATATACATCGACAATTTTTGCCAACCTGCAGAGAACACAGACTTAACGATTAGATTAGAGTAATAATAACACGCCTGTGTAGAGAATTGAAGACAGTCATCAGGATATGAATGAACTGTAGCTTATCGTTTAGTTGTATAATTTTGAAAAAAAATAAAATTTTTTTTTTTTCCCTGAGAACGAATCGCCTCAATAGCTTTACCAGCATTTTTTTTTTAACGCGATTTGTACCGATAATGAAACGCAGAGATATGTAGGTATGGTTTATTGACGTAAGAATCTAATCGATATATACATATACACATTTCTTGAAATTCCTATCATGAAAATATCATATATATAGGGCATTCCGCATACGAAGTATTCATACAGCCTGTGAATCTGACCACTTTACATTTTTTGTAATATTTCAGTATGTGATAATGATCCTCACTCTAAAAACCACCAAAAAAATTATCTCTTATTCTTTGATTATTTAAAATACCTCAAAAACGCAATTTTTCTAATTTTTGAAAAAATTCACATATATAGGTTCTATGATAAACAACTATGATTTTAAGATCAAAACGATATCATACTGAGTGTGAGTTTATTATATAGACTTATTATCTAATACAATATTCTGTTTGAGTTTAGTGCAAGATTGAGTGTGAAGTTTATTATAATGACCCTGCAGAAGTGTAATGGTCAAGAGTTGGATCAAAAACGAGAGTGTAATGAAGTGATTGATTTGAGAGTTTGCGGGCAAGTGTGCAGTCTGTTGTCTCATTGTCTCTCGGGCGTGAGCGCGTTTATGCAAGGTGTCAATTTTATAGGTAAGTGAGTAGGGATGAGGTTCTTCGGATTGAGATTGAGGCTTCTTCTGATTAGAGGTTGAGAGATAAGATGCAGCTGCAGGATGTTATGTCTTTGGTTGATATCATAGGAAATATATGGGAAATATAGGGGTGAGTACACGAGCACGTAACATCAACATATTTTATTTCAATAGTTTCAACAAAAATAAAAAATAAAAATTCTGTTCAGAGCAATTCTTCTTCTTTTTTTTTTTTCTTTTGATTTTTCACAGACATATGATCTAATCAAGTGACTTTGGAAAAATTGGAGGTAAAAATTTCCATAAACGAAAATTTTTTTAATTCCATTGAAATTATTGATATCGAAATGTTGAAATCCGTCCAGAAAAACGGGTTTAAAAAATTATATTTTTGTTTTACATTTCTGGTGGTTTTTGAGGTGCAAACTATCATGTAACAAAATATCACTTAAACATGGTATTCAAAATTCCGCAAATATTTCAGCCTCAATCAAATTACCGTCATTCTTAAATCCCGGAAATTGAGATAACGATATATCTCAACGAATGCTTAGAAAGAACCCAAATAATAGAAAGAACCCAATAATTTCAATATTTTAACAGTGTATAAAGAAAATTTATCGCTAATCGTGTCCCACTGCGTGTGTCCACGTGTATCCGTAATATTAGCCACGTATTGGTGCATATACATACGTTTGTTCCTTATGCAATATACTTTTTGCCCGGCAAACCCCGTGGCAGGAAAGAGTAGTACCTCGTAGATCGTTTATACGAGCTCAATGAAAGCCCTCTTCTTCCTTTTATTCGTTAATAAAACCTCGAGTAGTTCTACTCATTGTCAGGGTACAAGCTCGCAATGTTAAACGAGCAGTGAAAACATTAGATATTATGTCATTAACCACAAGCCCAATTACGGCTTATGCACGCTCGACGACAATCTAAAGAATGCAATAGACCAAGTAGAAGAAATGCCTTCACGTAAATCATTTTTTTTTTTGTATACATTATTACCTATCATTTTTCAAAAAATTTGCAAACCCCAAACGCGTTCGGAAATTAAATCGAAATCATTTTTCGAGTTTCCCAGAGCTTTGAGACGGTAGAGAAAAAAAGTACAATTCTCTTCGAGTAAAAACTGCGCAGCAGTCGTTCGTCCAATGTAGATACTGTAATCTTTATCAAGAGACTCGGTAGAGTCTCACGCCAAGTACATTAAAAAAAAAAGTTTCTTCTATAATCTTCTATAAGTTTCTAATATAATTTTAGTGCCGGATTGTAACTCCGGTGATTTCGATAATAATAATATTTATTTGAACTTGTAATCGAAGACGTGTTAAACGATAAGTCACACTGATCGTGCAGTGTGCAATAATATTACCTACACCGATAGGAAAAATGACTTTAAAATATAAATTATCCGGTTAATCGTGACCCGCAAAAAGATGTCATATTAGATAAGGCTTGTTAGAAGTGCCAGAATTCCTTATCAGTCGACGGACACGGTAAACTTGATTGCACAATCTTGGTCAATCGTTGCATTCACGTGGAAAATCGCGCCTAATTAGTACTGGGAATTAAAAAAGAGACTTACGGGATAGAGGATAAACAGAATTATTGCGGAAAAATGATCAATATTTTTCTCGTGAATGACTTGCGAATTGCGGACAAATATCTGTCATTCGATTCACCGCGCAAGTCGTATAATAAATCGTGGAAATTGATACACCGATTAATTCTTCGTCTTTTTCCTCTAATTTTGTAGAAAACTGGATTCGAAATTGTAAGACTTTGAGTTGCATGACTTTGGGGGTGAAACTTTGGAAGGTTATCTGCTAAAATAATTTCAAGATTTTTCATCAGCAGCAACTGCAGTGATAATAATGATTGAAATAAATTTTTTTTTTTTTTTTTTTAACAGAACTTGTGCAGTTGTTAAACGCATAGAAACCCATCAGCATATAGATTGACATCGTTACTCAGCAATTTAAGGGTCAAGGGCCAATCCTTGAAGTGAACCGCGCGTACGATTTGAACAGTTTTCACTACCCACACAGCCTTGAAGTCTTGACGAGCATCGCTCTTAATATGACGATAACATCGTTAATTTGTATTGTACTATGAGTTTATACATCTATGTTATAAATAAAATATTGATTCAACTGGCTTCGTGGCTCCTTCATTTTTTTTTTTTTTTCTATATAATATATTCATGAACATTTATTCATAGAAAAAAGTAATCAGCACAATGTGATACCGCAGTGAATTATAAATTCGCAGATAAAATTGTATATATAGGGCATTTCATGCCAACTCGACCTGGCCGTGACCCTCGACTTCTCAGATCTGATCCGCGATTTTTTGTATCATTATTCTGACTCTAAAAAGCAACTCGAATTTTTTCCAGATTTTTCGAAATAAATTTGAGCACGTCATGAATTTTTTAAGTTTTTTTTCTTCAACACCTCGATGGCTGTGATCGAAAAATCTGAAGAAATTCTCAAAAATTATGTGTCGGAATAATAAATAATAATTATACATATCGAACGAATTGTCGTATCGGAATTATATCATAAAAGCAACTGTGTATACGCAATGTAACGACAATTTTTCCACTTTGCATAATAAGATAACGATATTATCTACAGTCAAAATTGAAGTAGATACATTATATGGATATAGGTTTTATTTCGTAAGAATATTTTATGTAACGACAATCTGCAGACACGCAGTTGATTAAATAAAAAACCAAAAAAAGAGCGAATAAATTTTTTCCACCGATTACGTTAGTTTCTTCGACGTACCGATCGATCACGTCTTACAATAAAGAGAAAATAATAATAATAATAATATGTAAATAGCTACGAAAAACCTTAATTATAATGAACTATAAACATGATTTACTCTCGGAGCTCATTTGCTTGTAAATTAATGAATTAACGTCGAGAAAAGGTCTAATTGAAACGGTCACTCATAATCAGTCGTATAAACTATCCATTCAACGTCCCAAAGTTTTTGGCGTAAGATTAGAACTCTTGGAATCAAGAAGCGTAAAATTTCATCATTTTTTTATTTTGTTTTTTCTTACTCATCGTACTATACGATTAGCAAATGAAATCGTTTTAACTACTCCGTAAAGAGACACTGCAAATTGATATCAATTAAAACTTACGAATAGCGATTCACAGAGTAAATTTGCGAAATGTTGCATCAGTCACTATAAAGTATATTATGAGCGCCAAGTGCGAACCATATGCGAGAATTTAACTAACTGTCAAATAATCAAGTCCCAGAGTCAATTAGTCAACGGTCTTAATACTCATTTGGCAGATTTGAAATTTATTTAGGTGACATTACTCGCGAGTTTTATATGACTCAATGAGTAATGAGTTATAATAACATATTTTACTCAAAATCTCCACAATTTTCATTTCGTTTCGGTTCATTCAATTCAAAATAGCGTTTTCGGATGTGCGGATTGTGAGCTATTCTACTTATAATACGTCAAACATTCATTCACTGATTATTATCACGACATGACGGGACAAAGTATCAGAGCTCTAATGCTTTTGAAATTTTGAGATACGATCTATAGATTAATCCGATATTCAATACATGTCAATATATTACAGTGAACGATGAATTTCACCAGTCACTCCAGATGGTATCGATATTTTCTATAACTGGAGTACATCAGGTATCTATACTAATCGAAAGTGACGATGTAAAATTTTCTTTTATAGCTTTGTCATTTTGATACATTCAACACTAATTTTTGCTGAAAATTTCTCAAATTTTTCTACAATTTATTTTAAACAAATAGAAATTATAATTATGATACCTATGGACTATAAACTTTACTAAAATTCTACGGTGTTTATTTTTTTTGAAAAATTCTGTGTAGTATAAGCGTCGAAATTTTTATTTTGTTCTAAAATTTGCTGATAATATTTGGAAAATTGCGTTTAACTTGTACGGAATTTTTTTTTTACAGATTTATTCCAAGATAAAAATACAAAAAGAGTCAGAACGATACTATATACGTATATAGAGATATGATGAAAAACCAAAATTCATTTTGTCATAACGATTCCAGATATTTTCAAATTACAGGTAAATGAACAGATTAATGGATACGTGAAAAGCCGAGGCTAATGAACACATAATTTCTGAACTACCAGCTACTCGAGAACTCATTATGTTCATATTTTGAGAAGATCTTTGACGTTGGAAGAGGATTGATTGCTGCAGTCTAAAATTTCCAGCTATAAATTGAATTGGGTCATTTTTCGACAACAAGAGTGATTCAATTCGAATTTCCGTTTATTCGGAAGCGAAGAATTCGACGTTTTCAAACTTTTCGGAAAGATACTACGTCGATCTGAAAAATCGGTGATTTTCAAAATGGAAATTTTTCAAATGACTACAAAATTCAAGTGGCACTACTTCGGATGTAAAAAGTCGTAAGTGAATCGAAAATGTTTGTAAAAAAATGTCGGTTTTTGGTTTGACTTGACTTAAAATGCGCCATATCATGCAAACGAAATCGCTGATCGTCCTGACCGACGCGACGATTTTACGGCGACAATTATGTGTGGTGAGAGCCTGGAGCGATGCGATGACTAGTAATAAGACCGTGACTACCAGTAAACTGGATTTCGTATGAAAACGCCATGAAGCGTGTAATCGCTCCATACATAGATCCGAGAGAGGAAAAGATTGCAGCGTCGTAAATGCAGCGATAAAAAGACAAAACTTGAATGCCGGTTTACGTGTCCAGACCGATATTGGAATGCAGGAAAATTGCAGTCGAGTTATTAAACCTCGAGTTCACAAGCTCCAAGGCACCAAAAATGGTGAGCAAAAATTTATCGAAAAATCGAAATACTTTCTAGAATTTATAGTTTCATTCGTAAACTCCTCGCCGGAGACTTGGAGCTGCAATCCGAAATTCTAGTTCGGACCTCGAGATTCCAGAATTCAGAGAAACTTGATGATGAATTCCAAGTCGAAAATTGGATTGATTTTTTGCAGACTTTCTAGGGGGTAAGTAGAATTTGAAAATTTATCAGGATGTCGAGACGCTGATCAGAATTTCAAGTGCGAGCGCCGATTCTGATTTACCCTCTCGATGCTCACGTTATAGGACTTATTTCCTTCGAAACACAATTACATACGTTTCTGTCGGAAGAACTACAAAACGAAGAAATCGAGGCTCTAGACGATGGCACTAGGATTTTTACTTCGACTCGGGATTGCCCTCCTGTTTCATCATCTACTTCGTCATAAATCTAAATTGATGAAAACGCGATCCAGATTGGAGCGCGCGAATACAAAATACGTGTGATCTAATGGAATATAATATAAATGACAGAGCTGAAACGGTGTTTCTCTACAGTATGAGTAATTTTTGTTATAATTATGATACAATCTGACAGATGACAATTGTTCAGGAGAAGGAAAGAACCAGCACGGCATGAATTTGTCGAGTAGGGAAAAACGGTAGTGGGGAAAAAACCGCGTAGACTGTCATTGGCGAAGAATCGCCGGGTGAATTTATATAGACTCAGAGTCATATACTAGTTGCCGCCACAACAGTGAGATGCGTTCAACTGGGTAGTAGCTAAAAATTGTAAAGCATCTCGCTGTAATAAAATAGTTCCTATAAAATATATATACATATATATATATATATATATATTTTTTTTTAAACATATTTATTACCTAACTTTACATACAAATGAAGAGTAAATTTTTCTATATCATAACGCGAATATTTATTAATCTACAAAGTATATAATTCGTATTATCGGATAAAACGTACATCCCAAATAAACCAGTTTTATTCGATCTTCCACATGTGATAAGCAATCCACACATTCACGCCAACGAAAGTCTGTATTCATACTTATAACGCGACTTAAGAAGATAAGGAATATCCAAAACGGTGGGTAACGACTTTTAGATATACGTTATATAATTTGAGTTTATTCTTATTGATAATTTAACTATCAGTTATTTCCAGTGTTTTATGTACAACTTCGTTTCTTTTATCTTTTTTTTTTTGTAAAGATCGATATCGATCGTGGTTTAGAATTTTTTAATGGGAATATTAAGTCGTCGAAGGCTTTACGTGTACTGATAAGTGTATAGAAAATTACTATTAATAATTTTCTTTGAAAAATATCTGGCGTGACAATTTTTAGTATACGTAAACGCATCCATGCTTCCTGCAGATGACGTGAATCATCTTCGGACACAATAATCTATTGTACGAAGTAGCCAGGATTATGATCATAAAAAAACGACAATCGCACGTGTATGCAATGCAAAGCCTGATTCATGTTATCGCTCGTCGTGTCCTTCGACTTAAAAATACCAACAATATATGCCGTCTATTAAGCATTTGTAAAAACCCGTTTCGTAATTAAAATGTCAGTTTGGTTATCAAATATGTTGAGAGGCAGCAGTTTCACCGCATATATAGTTTAACTACAATCGCTACTTGTTGAAATCTTCTTTTCTAAACTTTAAAAAAAAAAAAAAAAAATTTCGAAAAATGAAAAGAAACTAGAAGCGGATTTATGAAACACCGATAGATCGCGTTTGAAGAAACATTAGAACGTTTTCTGAAAGTGAAAACTAATATAGACTGATTCTATTTTTAAAGAGGAAATGTTAAATAGCCTCGAAAAAATGCGATCGGGATTATAATTGTACGTGAAAAGAATTATCTCATCGCTTGATGAAATCTTATTTTACTCTCTCGAACTCTTTTTACTCTCGTATGTGTGCAGTTATATTATAGTATTTTCAAATCTGAAGCGTCAGAGCTGCAGATTGAATTGGACCTTTTTTTAACCAAATTTAACCTGCGCTGGTCGCGCGCGGTTGGAAACAACAAACAAACCTTGTCCCAAATAACTTTCTCATATGTATTTCCCTAAAAATTCAGGACACGTGTGTATCCCTGCAGGATTGAAATTCCAATTTCATTCAAAAAGTTCGATGATCAAAACTTTTGAATATATATCAGTCACATCGATCAGTAATTGATTGATTATAATTAAAAAAAAAAAAAAAAAAATTAAAAAAACGAAAAATTGAACCGTGATGATATACACACTATATGTATACTTCTATGCAGTATAGGCAATCGTCAATTTAATCTTGAGACTAACCATAGGCTTACGTAGTATATGTGCGACCTTATCTCGCCAGTGCAATTGAGATAAAGTATACTAATCGCTTTTAATGTATAATACATTGTGTGTGAATGTGTACTTTCGCCTTTAGGGCAATAGAATTATAATCTTACAAGCCTGATGTAGTTGTGTAAATTTCGTAAGACTATTATGACAACTGTAGAAAAACTATAATTTATAATCAATGACTCTGCTATATAATGATTAGAAAATCAATTCATTACGTTTACATATATCCGAAAGAAGTATAACAAATTTAATCTCAAATTAATTAGCCAATATTAGAACTTTTATCATTTCATTTTTATACATTAGATGTGAAACAATTTCAATTCTGGTTGATTGGATGAGATAAGATTAATTTTTTTTACAATTTTACGAACAATTTCAACTCTAAGAAATCGACTACCTATCTTCTTTTTTATAAAGAATTTCACCTTGAATAATCTTAACGATTACATTTTTCAACGTATACTAATTACAAATGTTCGTGTCAGACTATATATTCGAAGGGCAAATTGACATAATGTTACCTGTGTAAATTGGTATAGGTATAGTCGGTACTTCTGCCCGAACACCTTTTCCTCTGTAAGTATGTATGTAGGTACATACATGACGTTTGTACACGGTTGTATCTTGTATGTAGGTGATTTGCAATCAAGAACCAGTTTCCTTCGAGTTCCACTAACCGAAGGTAAGTCTGAGCGGTCAATCTATATGCTTCAAAATTCGAATGGCGTCAGTAATGAAATAAAAACGAAAACTAGTTTAGAAACCGGACTTCCTGGCATATACAGAATATCAATTCACATAAAATCTGGCCAACTTGCATGTGTCAGTGATTCAATTGGATGTACGGATTCATTTATGATTTTTAATTTTGATACGATGAAAGGGAGAGAAAAAAGAGAGAAATAGAGAGAGAGAGAAAGAGAGATGTATGTATAATTATATATAATCGTACACAGGTCGACAAAATAATATTAAATATATAACTACACAGAGCTGTTTGCCTCATATATCGATCATCTAACGGCATTTTATATCACAGACGTTATTTTATATAATGTTTTATGAATATGTGTATATATATCATTGGATTCGAAACGGTATAGCGTACGTAGAGGATGTCGTAGACCGAAACTTATTAAATAATGTTAACTGTGAGCACAATAACAGATATGTTCCAATATGGAATGTCAAAGATCTAAAGAAATCGCACATAATAAACAGGATACTTTAAAATAGGATATATATAGGTAGAGTTATAAAACATATACACGCATATTAATTTCCTGGTAATAAATTTTCGACGACAATTAGATACACGTATAATGAAAATCCATGAATATATCAATCCGTAAAGAATATTTATAGCTATACATACAAGCATCCGGAGTTTTATGTATATAAAGAAATAAGAATCCACGGCATCAGTGAAAAGAGTTTAAAAATTACTAAGAAAGAATAGCATTTCATTGTAAGTTCTTCAAGGACTGCAGTTCTGTTTCAAAAATAACATTCTATAGCATATAATAAGAAGACTCGCGTCTGCACGCCGCTCCACTTTCGCTGCATACGTATACCTGTATATATACCTCCACTCATATATATACGCAAATACAAGTGCGCAAATATATCCACGTCGTCAAAATGATCATGAGGAAAGTCCTTCTCTCCAGTAGTTGATGTTTGTTAATATATAAGGTCCCTCGCGGGTATTCTGTTAAGCATATAAGTTAATTGCACCTCAGCGTTTACGAGAGCTATACCTATACACAACGGTAAGAACATTCATTTGATTTTTAGGCCGGAAAATTTATAAGTGACCCACTAAAACGTTTACGGCTATTGCTATACATATATTATAATTATTATTATAGGCACAAGGTACCCTATACTATGCTTATCACGATATTCAAACAGTCTGACAAGTTAGGATGACAAATCGAACTATACGCTTATAATATATTAAAAGTTTCCTCGAATTGTCCAATATCTATATTATATAATGGGCACGTTTTATTATCGCGAAAATAAAAAAATTCCTACAAAATGTTAAACTCGCAGTATGATTTAGTGTTTATTAATTTGTTATTAATCAATGTTCATTCTCGTCTCTTATATCGTATTCTAGGTCTAATCAAACCTACCATATTTTATTAATAACTGCCACTGCCACGTGCTGGAAATTTAGCGAGCAAAAGATCACACAGACAATAACAATAACAATATAGACAGAATGAAATATTATTATAACATTGTGTTACACACATTATACATGCAGTATGGAGATAGAATACAAAGAACAGATCGTCATTATATCCAGTATAATCTATTACAATAATATCGTAAGGATGCTTTAATGAAATTAAATGAAAGTTAATGAAATTCTCGAATTGCATTAGCCTCGTTAATAGTTGATAAACCAGAATTTTTGCATTTTAAATATGAGAAACTGCGTGCATTTAAACAGTCGAATTCAAATTCAGCCTCGTTTACCGCCAGAGAAACAAGCAGCGACGATCGATCAGTGTGATCGCGAGTTCAGAACTGTCAGTTCAAACAACAGTCATCGACACTTGTCACAAGTAGTATGCACAGTGAAAATGTTAACAATTGTGATAATAATATAGTGTATTGAACAAAAAAAGTGAGAAAAACGATTATTAATATTTCATGCAATAAACAGAGAATCGGTAAATGGAATAACTCGAACAACAGTTATCGCTTATTACTGGGAATAAAGATGTCTAAACAACTACAGCAGACGACATTTTACACATTGTAAACCTGTCAAAAATGTGCATTCTTTTACTTGTCTCGTAAAATTTGCGATATATTATCCACGTATTTCGTTATTAAAATAACAAATGATTCGTTAACTATCCTCAGTTATAAACATTAACGCACTTTACTTCACTCTCAGCTTGTCGTTAATTTTTTATTTATGAAACAAGCGTTTATAGGTTAGGTACAGCAACACGATATCTCATTGTAGAATAGAATGTGTCTAACAATAATAATAATGATATGTTGAAGTCTTCTTTATTGTCCGTGACTAATTTCAACTAAAATATAAATCAAAATTGTATAATGAATGACGTTTAGTTGTGTAAAAACGAAAATAATTTTAAACACAAATATGAAATATAATTGATATGAATATTTCAGAAAATAATCTGTGACGTATCAATTATTAACGTCAAAGATGTGAATTAACATTTTTGCGCTAAATCTAAACAGAGATTGTTGATGAATTAATATGATCGATGATGCTCCTAAGTTTTGCGATTGTACAGCAAAACTTGAAATTAACAAAGATAACAGATATTGTTACAGTAATGAAATTAACTTGTTTCATTTTTTGTTTTTGTTACAGGTAGTTTAAAAGATGATTATTCATCGACATATACGCCTACTTCTATTACTAGGTTTGTATTTTTTATTTTCAATTAAATAATTGAATTTTTTATCATTAACTTGATTTCATTATATCTTCTTTCTTTATAATTAATTCCGTTATTCACTATTACAGCTATAGGTAAATCATGGGCAGAATTTACAGTGTCCGATAAAGATTTGACTGTCCTTTACGGAGGTCAGAAGACAATAGAATTATATTTAAGGCAAGTAAAAGAGAATTTTCTTATTGTCTGTTTTATTATAAGAATCCACGCTGAGGCAGCAATCTCTTATCACTCCTAGGGAGTTTTAAATGAAACCGTTTATATCTCGACCTCATTTCGATGTAATCGTAAATAGGAGAAAATATTTTGCTCAGTTTACCAATGCCAATATATTCAATATTTTTATGTTGAACTATTTTCTTACCCCTAGATTCACTTTGATCATATTCACAGCAGCTGATTATCACTCTCTTTACGAGTTAGATATATTTATTTAATTCATCGTCAGGAATTTAGCTGCGTCAAAATGAAATCAGACACTGATACAGAATGCGGAAAGAATTGTTGTCACGAAATTGTTGATTCAACAAATTCACCAATTTTATTTTGAAACGTAATTTCTGGTCTATTTATTCACTATTTACTAAGTGAACGTTTTTTTTTTTTAATACATTTTATGAAATACTTGCTTTGAACATTCGCTGTCCTTTTCATTTTTCCCAATAATTTGGCTTAGCAGGGTGTCATATCTTTGTCAAATTAACGAAAATCTAACTCAAACTTGTCTTCGATACTTTTTAGGACTAACAATTAATCTCCTTGATATTGATTAACAGTGAATCCTTGTCCGAGGCTGTAGATGTAAGATTTGACGTACAACATTCGGACTTGGTAAGGATAGATCCAGCTAATTTTTCCCTACCAGCTGAAAATGATACTAGACAATGGACAATCACAATATTTGGGCTTAATGCAGGCCACTCTACAGTTTCTGCAAATGTTACACCCAGTTGGGTCACAGAGTAAGTATATTTTAAGAGAGATTCTAATTTTGTTGAAATCTCTATGCAGAATGATAAATTTAGCAAATTTAATTCATATCCTTTAATTGAGTTGAATTTAGTAATTTGTTATATCAGCTTTTAAAGCGATTTGTTCTCTTTTTACAATATTTGTCCTAATTTATGTTTATTTAACAGTTATTATCATGCAGATAATTGCCTCAAGATCTGAACTGCTGTTTATATATATATACATATATGTATATATATCTTTAAAAAAAAAAGTAAATAAATAAAAAATAAACAAACATTCAACAGTTCAAAGAGATCATCGAGTTATTATTCAGTCATTTTGTGGCACATCTTTTAGTTGATAGCCTTTTGAACTTTGTCTTATACAGAGTCAGATGTTCGGGTCAGTATTCTCTCGTAATTTGACGAGGACAGATATGTTTCTGCAAACTGTGAATGATACATAAGTATCGATCCGTATAAAAGTTCTGATTTAACGGATATAGTAGTTCGGTATAATTTGGTATTATCTATTAAAGTTCTTCCGTGCTCTGGGCATAGTAAATACGTAAAAAATGTCCTTCTATAAAATTGTTATAATACCGGCGTATAAAGCGAAAGATTATAAGTAAGAATAATAATTATTTTTCATTGCATAAAATAAAAAAATGTCTATTAATTATCATTCTTTCTATGATGATCCTCAATCGTTGTGCCATTTAAATTATATGTGGAACAGTGTCCTCATTTATTTTAATCTCGGATTACTCGCGAAAATAAAAAAGTTGCCTCAGATGATTGGAAAGGCGGTGTGAAATTACATCTTCAAAATGTTTTTTTTTTTTAATCCTATTTGTTAATTGTTTTTTTTTCTTTGATTATTCATGAAAATATATAAATTTATTACAGTTATTCCGATGCCTTTGTGCGAGTGACTATAGAAAAATCTGAGTCTCTATATCTTGTGAGTGCGATAGTTGGTTGGATATATTTCCTGGCATGGAGTATCAGTTTTTACCCACAAATATATATAAACTGGAAAAGGAAGAGTGTAGTTGGTCTGAATTTCGATTTCTTATCTTTAAATATCGTTGGATTTGTTATGTACAGTTTATTCAATTGTGGATTATACTGGATTCCTGAAGTTGAGGTAAAATTAACAAATTATCAAATTATAAATAAATCTCTTGTCAATTTCATATAATCAACATTCCATCATTGTCCTTTCTTATAGGCAGAATACTTCAGTCGTTATCCAAAAGGCTTAAATCCTGTACAAGTGAATGATATATTCTTTGCGTTACACGCTGTATTTGCAACAATGATAACAATATTTCAATGCTTTATCTACGAGGTCAGTGAATCTTCATCCTAAAACAAAAAAAAAAAAGAAAGAAAAAAATGTATATTTACTTTTCAGTTGTAGTAGAATAATTTTCTTTTCTTCAATTCATTAATTTTTCATATATTTATCCGTATTTCAGAGAGGAACTCAAAGAGTGTCTATAACGGCAAGAGTTATACACGGTGTATTTTCAGTTTTCATATTAGTATCAATTATTCTTGCTGCGACAAGCGTCATAACATGGCTAGATTTCCTCTATTATTGCAGCTACGTAAAGCTCGCTATTACTCTGATAAAATACGTACCTCAAGCGTTTTATAATTACAAAAGAAAATCAACTATCGGTTGGAGCATCGGTAATATATTCTTGGACTTTACTGGTGGCATGCTATCTATGCTACAAATGATACTCAACGCATACAATTACGGTAAAAATAGATATATAAAAAAAAAAGATTCGTTTATATGATATCAACTTTATTTAGTATAATTAGTGAACTTGAATCTTCGACGAATGATTTATAATCAAACGCGGCTAATTAACTTGTCATATAATAACAATATATCGTTTTTTTTTTCTCCTTACACAGATGATTGGGAAAGCATATTTGGAGATCCAACAAAGTTTGGACTTGGATTTTTCTCTGTTGCTTTTGATATTTTCTTCCTTATACAACATTACGTATTATACAGGTACGTTAAAGAAAAAGAAATCCAGCCTTAATCACCAATAGATTTCAACATTGTTTAGAATATTTTAGCACGATGAACGTTCGCCTAGGAATATGTTCGAAAATATTACTAAACAATAGCGAAAACTAGCTTTTGCAATATACATATACCTATAATCAGCTTTGTTTAACAGTTTAACACTATCATCCTTATACACGTGCTTGTTTATGTATTTTAAATCAACAATAGCTTGTTCAGCATGATTATACTTTTATCATTATTTTATTTTGTTTTACGTAAGAATTTTTCTCTTAGCGAAAGCCGATATAACTTGACCTTACAATTTATGTGTGTCATCGTTCTAATTTTTTTTTTTTTTTTTCCTTATTCTAACATATACCCAGTTGCATCGACTGATATGGCGTTGCATATTTAAGTGATAAAGAAATAGATCTGTCAGGAAATTAATATTTAATTAAATCTAATTTTAAATTAAAAAAAAAAAACAGAAACTCAAATTTTAGTAAGTTAATAAATTTAAGGCCTCTAAGCAAGCAAATCTATCATCGGAGAAGGGAACGGTAGTTTATTAGATATGTAGACGGGATAGAGAAGTAGTTTTTACATTTACAGACACGCCAGCGAAAAGCAGATCGACCTGAACGGCCGAGTGTAACCAGCCAGCCATCGTTAGCTTCTGCACAATGCAATTGATTCCCACATATACGTGTATTTATTACCTAATTAACTCCGAACTGTAGCTCAGTTTATTGTGATGTCTTCAGTTAGATTTTGAACCATGCCTAACGAGAGTATAATAAGATTCCAGAGTCCAAAGGTCGCTTTTAAATTGAATTATATCTCTTATGTAAAGTTAAGTTTATAGTTTGTATAGCTAGTAAGCATTTAATGTGCCCTCTATTTTGTATGTATTCGTTATGAAAAATATCGTCCAGAATTTTCCAGTGGAAAGTAAATAGTTTAAAAACTATATTTATCTTATTATACTCTTTAGTTGATAGAAATGTAGATACCTACTTAGTATGTTTAAGCTACTGAGACAAGGCACTGTGTGCTTTAATAGGAGATTATTATTTTTACACGTTGTTATGTGGCGTTTAACGCCAGTCTTGTATACGTACTATATTTATACCAATTTTCCCCAAACCAAAACGATGTTATATGATAATTTTGAAAATTTCGTAAAATCTCGTAATTCCCAAAGTCGCATGTACCGTATGAAATAGAGCATGTTGATTAGAAAATGTATTGTTGGAAATATTTTGTACAATTTACTCCTTTAGGAATTCTTTTAGATTGTTCTGTGTGATGACCCGTTGTTGATAGCGTAGTTAGAAAACTGACAATTATCGATATTTTCAAAAAACTTAAATTACAAAAGCTGCTATTACTGCAACAATACTCATTCACAGGTATAAGAAAATTCATTCAAGTATTTTATCAAAATCCTGATGCAGAATGTTACCAAAAAAATGAAAATACAACAATAAAATATTGAAATATGATCATTGTCAGTTATCGTTATTGTCCGTAAGAATATCACGTACCACATTATACAGTATTTGTGATTGTCAACGATTAGGAAGGATACGATTCGTTGGAAACAATCTATTCTTCTTATTTTTTTTTTTTTATAATAAAGTACCATTTGCATGGTTTCATACATTCCTGACCGATGTCTGTCTCCCAATATTCCATTTTATGTTTAGTGCGCACAATTTTTCAATAAAAATGAAGCTTATCAAGTCTGAACTCTTTACATTCTTGTCTGGCGAAAGCAAATCTGTGCGTACTCTTTCATAAAAAAAAATTGAAAACATTTACTTCTGTAGATTTGAGAGTTGCTGCAGGAATATTATTACACATGTAGGGATTACCGCTTTATTATAGTATATTTAGTATTAGACCGTATTTGTCCGTGAAATAGCGAACCTTGGCAGTTCTGATCTGACCATGAATAGATGTTACGTACAGTAATTAGAAATGGATGTTAAAATTCGTGACGTTTAATGTAAACCGGTCCAATAGTCAGACGACTCGTTATTCCTTAGGGAACGGGTGGACGAATACTTCACTTTGCCTCGGATTGGATCCGACCATTCCATAACATCCAGTTACTCTAATTCTTCGTGAAATTAGTACATTATTGGTAAGGCAAAACAGATTATAATCATTTATTGTCTGCCTGTTAATACACAGAGAGAAGAGAAGTTATAGACAATGCATCTTGGATCACAGCGTCGATTTCATCCTGTTTCTTCACATTGTAGCTATATTATAGACAATATGTGTATGAAAGTTTGCATGCTGCTCGATAAAGGGGTTGTTTAATATTCTGCATGAACTCCATCCAGTATTACACCAACCAATTAATGATTGTATTGGAGCTTACAAATATCATCGAAATTTATTAATAAGGATATTTTTTATCGATAATGAGAAAATAAATACAATTTAGAAAGTAAGGTATCAGTTTCTGTAGTGAACTTAGTGACACAAATTGGTCAGAGAATAACAGAAAATTGAAATATAATTCGTTCGAGTTTATTGGTTGTTATAAATAATAAATAAAACCATTCGCACCGAGATAATGTGATGAGGTATTAACGTCAGAGAGCTTGACCTCAATCTGAACGTATATTTCAAGTTTGTTGCATGATCATTGTGTAATAACATATTAACTATTAACAATACTGAAATCTATTTCATGTTATGTAACTCTGGTGACAAGATTTCTCTGAAAGATTGGAAAATTCACCCCAAAAAGTGTGTAAAACATATTCAAATATTATCCGAAATATTCTAGGAAAATTCAGTTTGTTTAAGAAGAAATATCACTATATTTGTTCTGAAAATTATGAAATTATATTGACTGAAATTTTCAACAGTTCTCGGACGAAATTTCTCTGACTTTCTCTGAAATTTACCGATTGCTTCTGGAAATTGCTGAAATAAGGGGAATTGCCGATCTGACTTTCTCTGAAATTTTTTATAATTTCAAAATAATATTAAAGCTACCAAAAAAAATTAGAGAAACAGCGATTTATTGCTTCGAGACATAACAAAAATTTTCAGAGAATTCCAGATAAAATTTTTCTCTGATAACTACTTAGCAAGTGTTTATATTAAGTCAGAGTTTTCTTATAATAAGTATATTTACAGAAGAACAGATCGAATTCTTATTTCAATGAGCAATTCTTCGACGTCCAATTAGCGCAGTTTATACTTTATCTTTTTATTGCACAAAGTACAAAAGTAATTTTAATAGAATAATCAATTGGCAAAATGACAAATATACTTTGATTTTCTTTCTATGGCCTTATTATTAAACACGCTTTGATAATAGTTCCTCTGACAATTTTGAATCCTATAGGATTAAAATTATATTCTCATTGAGTCTTATACATAGGTATGACATTTATTTGAACCCTGAGAAAATAGGTGTATGATATAAGTAATGTGTAATAATCATTTTGTTCAAGGTATATAAGCGATTTAAGTGACTGATTATAAAATAAATATCATTTTGCACAGGGATCGTCAGGAATATTCGGAACTGCCAGGAGACTGCTGTGAAAATCAAAATGTGGAAAATCATATAGTAGATGGCTACCAAGCGCAGTGACCCACCGACCACTTGATAATTTATACTCATTAGCGAAATATAAAACTATGACAGATATATATATTGTTCACATTTGTAATAATAAACTAAAATATTTATTTAATCAATACCATCGTATGACTATAGTATTGATAAATCGTTACTTAATCCAAATCCTGAATATGGCATATACTTATAAGTTCATCATTGCATCAGAATCAATTATTAAGTTGAAAACAGTTGTTAACTTATGGATTTTAAATATTTTAGCCAAAGATTGATATCAAATAAATGGGAACGGATAATTAATAACTACATGGATATCGGCGTAAATAATCCTTTTTTTCATGCATTATAACATTATAACTATAATGTTAAGAAAAGATGTCTTTACATTTATACAAAAATATGAAATTTCTGTCACGCATTCTTTCATCTCAGATTCAATTTATCTCATTTAGTCAATTAACGTATCCCCCAACTAATAAGACGCATGATAAATTCAAAAATCGAATCCTTCGGCATTTTAAATAAACTTAATTAAATACGATTATGATTTTGAATTTCCCTCATTACGTTAACCAAAGGTACGGAAAACAATGATTCATACATGAACGGCAACAAGTTGTTGCTTACAACAAGGCACAAACCTAAGTAACAATAGTAGTGATCGATACTTGTAACATTTCATTCAATTTCCTGGTTTGTTCAACTGTATATTTTTCATTGCAAAGAGCTCATGGAAAATTCATTTTATAATAAACTTGAACGAAATACTTTGTAACACAATTATACAAGCGATCTTATAACGTGAAGCAGAGTACGGCAAGCGGCGATACACACATACAACACAAGTTGTCTATAATAAGGCGCGGGATACGCTGCAATGGTACCGCTATAACCTACTGGAATAACACTGGAATGAGCAGTACCTCTACACCTGCGACGAATAAAAACGGTTTCTGTAGCTCCAAGCTACCTGGTTCGTCGTAAGACCACTAGTGCAGTTGTCCGGGGTTGCATTAGGATTCCCTGCCTCAACTTGGGGTATTTTATGCACGCGTTTTACTACTCCACGGGGACACGCACACCTTTCCTTGCGTACAAGAATGACCGGGAAGGCGTGTTTGTGTGTGTGCGTGTAACCGTAACCCGTAGGTGGCTAGCGTATGTGTAGTGGTTGACGCTAGACGAGTACAACATCGCTGCGTGCGAACTGTGTTCCCGGTTGTCTGACTGTTTTCGGCCTAAATTTAAAGTTTCATCCGGGTGTTTTTAGTGACATAGTGTATGCGATCAAGTGTTCTTCTTGGATAATGTGAGATTTTTTATATGAAATACTTCGGACGGCCTTGAGGGGGCGGTGAGTGACCTTTTTGAATGGCATCTTCCCATATTATATAGTATACGTATACGAAGGAGGGAAGGAGTACTCACCCGGGCTTCGAACCTGTACGCCAGCATTTTCCCACGACAAAAATGCGGCATTAATTATAACGAGGAATTTAATTATACAGTAGCTTGGCTTAATTAGGTTCACCGCTGATATAATGCATGTATGTTCATTATTACACATCGTATTAACTGTGCGTAAAAGTTCTTACTTATTGTATTCACTCGTACCAGAGTATATTTACCTTTTGCCTGGTCCTAAGTACTAAATAAAATAATATAGGTATACAATCAGTTGTTTAAAACAAACGCCTCATAGTTTATTTTGAATTCGTGATGCATTTTTCTATGCAATTATGCATTTGCAGTGTTTTTATTGAAAAAAAAGAAATGAGAAGAAGACTACGAATCTTTTCAACTGGAAAATCGTTCTAGATTCTATTCAAGATCACCTGCATATGTATAGGTGTAATTGAGTCGAAAGAGAAAGAAGTACAACCGTTAACTATCCGTTCAGTCAGTAGTATTTTGATAAATAATAGATAAGCACATATCGTACGTGTTCGTACATACATGCGTGTACGGGTAGAAACAGAGAGTAAATTTTCGCAATACAAGTATTCGATATATTCCGTTCGTTACACTTCTGTATCATATCACTGTACTATACCTATACCTATAATATCGCTTGCGCCTAGAATCTATGCAACTGCAATAACAAAAACCGGTATTTTGTATCATGTAGATGAGGTGAACAGTCGAAAAAGAAACTGAAAATATCACGTGGTGTGGAAAAAGATTCAACGATAATGAAAATCGATCTAAAATTTGAAGAAAAAACAAAAAAAAAGTATAAAACATTGTCCGTTTCGCATATAGTACAGAGTCTGGTCCAAAATCCCGCGCGAGTTTTTTTCTTCTTTTTTTTAATCGTGATAAAAAAATATAGTCAGTCGGGAGGCGAGTGGGTATTGTTGACGCATCCCTCGGCCGAGGGAGGAAGATCGATATTTCGACGCTCGGCGTCGCGACGTCGGAGCAATACATGAGTCACTCACCCTCGCAGAAGAGAGGTACTTTTGTAGTATCCTAGCGCGCGTCAGTTGCGTAAACGTGTATGTGCAGTATGCACGTATGTAGTAAAGATATCGATGTGTGTAAGAAACGTACATATGTATAGGTACATATGTAAGAACGAGTAGTATGTATGTATTCACATTTCAGTTGCGTATCACGTACGTTTCAACTCTCCTTGCGACGTGGATGAAAAAAAAGAAAGAAAAAAAAAAAGAAATGAAACTAAAGGAAACGGGGAAACAGAATGAAGAGAGAGAAAAAAAAAAAAAAAAACGAAAAAAACGAAACCAGGATTAAGTTATTTCAAGAACTTTATGTATCAGATATAAGATACATTACGAATGCAATAAAATATTCCCCCTTCGGGGAAATGCATATATTTCTTCTTGAAAAAAAAAAAAAAAAAAAAAAAGGAAAACAACAAAACAAAAAGAAATATGCTAATAATAATAACAGTTCACGGCTGGAATAGAGTTTCAAGACGGAATTTATATACCTAAAACCTGTTTCTAACGTTCTTCCGACGATTAGCGTTCTCCTATAAAGTTGTTCGTTGAAACTTAATCCAGAAAACGATTTTTAGCCGTTACCCAAGAGCTTCTCTATCCACACCCGAAAACATATAACGCGGATAAAGCTTAAATCCCCTTCTCACTCTCTGTCGACTTATAAGACGGAATTAAAGGAAATAAAAAACATATCGATATATGTCCGTATATATAATTTGTGAATATAAACAATTTGTCAAACTTCAATATCCCATAGCTTAAACACAACATGAATACGTTTTTTTCTTTTTTTTCTTCTTCTTTTTGAACCGCAATATTAAATCAGCACGTCACGAATTATTAGCTACGATTTATTGCCGGCAGTCCCGATCGTATACGCTTACACAGTCGTTGAATTATTTTTTTGTTTCCTTATCCGTTTTAAATGTTCTAACGTTCATCTATAACGACGTGATAACTGTGTCCAGGTTGTAATAAACGCGAAATGATCGAATCGCTAATTTGTAACTGTAATTGAACGATTAAATTTATTTGAAGACAAAAAAGAAGAAAAAACAAGCAAAAAAAATAGAACAAAAAAATTGGATCAAGTTTGCACGAGTGGATTCGTGCTAACAAATCTCTTATACATGTATCCAGTGGCTTTTGAACGAACTGGAAACGATCGTTATAATACAGCAGATTGTATGTGCAGGTAGATACCGCAGCCTAACGTACGAGTATACCTCCACCTGTTCTTCGTAGTACTATACGAGTGTAAACTAGTTTTAAACGAAATATAATCGCGAGGTATACACAGGTAGATGGTTCATTGTTGTAGACAGAGGACGAAAAAAAAATAGAAAAAGAATTACAACCGCGAACGATGAGTTTTAATACACCCGTTGATATTCCGTAGCGAGGCGAGAAAACCACTCGAGAAACCCTAAATCCCGAAAAAGTTATAGCTAAGCGGCCCTAAGATAATTGGATGGACCGGATTCCATACAAGTCTGCCGCCTCCTTCGTAATTAATAGTTCCAAAGGCCTCTCCGTGTCGTGTTGCGGGCCCCGAGTGGCCCGTCGACGAAATAATACCCACGCGTTTCTCTCTTTCTCTTTTTTTTTCTCTCTCTCTCCCTTCCTCTTTCTCTCGGTCTTTATAGTTTCCACCGGTTGGATGTTACACCAAAAATTCACGGACGTTTTATTTCGTGTTCATTCCGTGTTTAGATATAGTTATATGTATATTCGCGCGTGAAAATTCAGTCGTAAAGTTTTGTTTAACACGTTAGATTCACAACTGAGATAGAATAATTATAATTCGTACCTGCACACGGCATTCACGCCTACTGTAACTAACTTTGTCGGATTTAACGATTCAACGGGTTTTTACTTAACAATTATTTCCAAACACTGAATACGAAAGTGAAACCAATTTTCTAAACGGATATGTGAATCCATGTGAATTATATCCGCATAGGTATATGCCGTTCAATGAATCAGAAAAAACACGCTCATACTTACCTACTCAACAATATTCACATTTCTAGTGGAAGGAATCACTCTTCCGTGACAATTGGTTAGGAGCATTTCGTTTGGATATTGATTTTAGTTTCTAGAATTTAAAATACTTCATTCAAACCATGTGGATATACTTTTTTATTTTCTGATTCCAGGCAACGCACAATGCGGACTGATATCTCGAGGAAATATTAGGCAACTCGGCTCCCGGTTAAGATGTTAAAGTTTATCATGAGTGTTTTTAACACGACGTGACATGGCAAGATCAATATTATGGATACTTCTGTGCCTTCTTGGCCTCTGGCCATTCGCGGAAGGATATTTGGCGGTCTTATCTTCAGATTTACCACCTGGCACGGTAGTGTTCGAAGCAGGAGTACCTCAGCTAGGAGGAAAACGTAAATACGAAGTATCGGCTGATCGTACTGCACGGTTCGCTAGGAAACTGCTGAAAGTACATGCGCACACCGGACGAGTTACTCTGGCGAAGAGTCTGAACTGCGATGGTTTACAATATCCGAGATTATTCACCTTCTACATCGACTCGACTAGCTCTAGACTCGGCAGACCCACGATAGATTATTATAGTTTACCCTTGAGGGTATTAGTCACAGGATGTGGCGGGGAGAACCAAGACTTAGCAGCAACCAAAGGTTGGATGCCAGAGACACTGGCATCGTATGCAATGCCGAGTACAGAAAGATTCACTGAAGTTTGCCTGAGAACTTCTCAGCTGGTCGCTGCTTTAAGTGACTTTTTACCATCGACGGCGATAAAAGAGTGTGCAACAAAATGGGGCGGCGTTGCAGACCCGAGATTTTTAGTCGAAGGTGCAGCCGGGGACCTGGTATCGGCTGCTGAACAGTGTCTGGTCGATCCATTGTGGAAAATATCGGTATCAATGAGATTGAAGTGCGGCTCGGTCCACCTCGCAGACGTGGAACATAGATTGAAGATTGTTTTCCACCATCAACAACTCGACGACACTGATTTAGGCAGGAGAGTAAGAAGAGAGTTGAGAAACCAGTCCCCATTTTTTGAACATCCTTTGTACCTGGCTGCTGTTGACGAAGAGAAAGAACCGGGAGCAAACGTGGCCGTAGTTAGAGCCAGAGACCCTGAAGGTGGCCCAGTTCGATACTCCATGAGCTCGTTGATAGACGCGAGATCTCAAGCTCTCTTTTTGCTCGATCCAATAACCGGGAGAGTTACTACGAGGGCTAGATTGGACAGAGAAAGTGTGAACGTACATTACCTGAAAGTTTTAGCAGTGGATGATTCGTTCCCGCCTAGAACTGGGACTACAACACTCCAGGTAAACGTCTTAGACACGAACGACCATGAGCCAGTTTTCGAATTAACTGAATACGAGGCTGTGGTTAGAGAGGGTGTTCCCATTGGTACAACGGTCATCGCAGTAAAAGCTACTGATCAAGACGCTGGTAAAAATGCCGATGTCGAATACACAATAGTTTCGACAAGCGGTGGCGGGACTACAACGACTTCCGAGGATTCTTCTACTTTCAGAGTTGATCCAAGATCCGGAGTCGTCACTACACGGAGTAGTTTGGATCGGGAAAAGACCGAGGTTTATACTGTGATCATTCAAGCCTCGGACCTTGCAACGTCTGCGATAGAACGTAAAACTGCCTCGACAAGTTTGATAGTCCATATATCAGACGATAACGATAATTACCCTCAGTTTTCTGAACGTACCTACACAGCTTTAATTCCCGAAGACTTAGACTACACAACGAATCCAATAGTGGCTAATATCCGAGCCACGGACGCGGATGCGGGAGCAAATGCAGCAGTTCGATACTCAATTATCGGTGGAAATACTCAGAATACATTTTTGATCGATTCTCTGAGCGGAGATGTGTCTTTAGTAAAGCCGCTGGATTACGAAACGGTGAAGAATTACCGTGTCGTTATCAGAGCACAAGACGGAGGGGTACCGGCTAGGGCAAACACAACGCAATTCATAGTATCGGTAAAAGATGTTAACGATAATGCGCCGAGATTCTATGCTAGCTTGTTTCAAGAATCTGTTTCCGAGGGTGTGCCCATTGGCTATTCTGTGCTGAGAGTTCAAGCCTATGACGCTGACGAGGGATTAAATGCTCAAATAAAATACTCTATAGGCCCTAGAGACTTCTCGGGTACATCAACTGAGAACTTTCCAGTAACAGTAGACGCGGAAAGCGGATGGATACATACGACGATGCAGTTAGACCGTGAACAATGTTCTAAATACCAGTTCACCGTCATAGCAAGTGACTCTGGTGAGCCACCCAAATCAGCAAGTGCGTCTGTGATCCTTACGATAATGGACGTAAACGACAACGACCCTGTTTTTGAACCGAAAAATTATGAGTCAATTATTGCCGAAGATGATCCACCGGGAACACCGGTTGCGTCAGTAACAGCCACTGATCCGGACGAAGACTCTAGAATCCATTACGAAATTACTGCCGGTAATACGAGGGGTCGGTATTCCATAACGTCGCAAAATGGTCGAGGACTTATCACCGTGGCTCAACCCCTCGATTACAAACAAGAGAAGAGATTCGTTTTAACAGTAACAGCCTCCGATTCCGGCGGAAGAAGCGACACAGCTTTAGTTTACGTAAACATATCTGATGCGAATAATTTTGCACCAGTTTTTGAAAACGCTCCTTACGCGGTATCGGTATTTGAAGATGCGCCGATCGGTACAACCGTCCTTGTCGTTAGCGCAAGCGATTCTGACGTCGGACAAAATGCTCAAATAACTTACAGTTTGGGTAGTGAAACGAGCGACCAAGAAGCCTCGGAATTCACTATCAATCCTCAAACTGGTGCAATTACGACAACTAGGGCTTTAGACCGCGAACAATTGTCTGGATATCTTTTAACCGTTGCAGCTAGAGACGGAGGAATTCCTCCTCTGTCCGATACAACTGGCGTCGAAATATCCGTTACGGATGTTAACGATAATGCACCGACCTTCGATGCTCCACAGTATCAAGGCTCGGTACCAGAGGATGTTTTAGTGGGAACAAGCGTTCTCCGAATAGCAGCCACCGACGCGGATATTGGACGTAACGGAAAAGTGAGATACGCTTTCCAGGATGATGGCGATGGCTCTTTCACGGTTGATCAAACTTCGGGTGTCGTGCGCACCGCGAAACCTCTAGATCGCGAATCTGTTCCACGGTACACTTTACAAGCCGTAGCTATTGACAGAGGATCTCCGAGCCTGTCCTCCGTTGTACAAATTGTCGTTAAAATCGAGGATGTCAATGACTCACCGCCTGTGTTTGAGAGCGATAAGATTATACTTTACATCCCGGAGAATTCTCCCATTGGAACTACTGTCGGAGAAATTTACGCTCATGATCCTGACGAAGGTCCGAATGCTGAGGTACAATATTCTATCATAGGAGGAGAAGACGCAAACAGTTTTGCGTTGAATGTTAGACCTGGAGCTGACCGTGCTGAACTCATTACCCTCGAAGAATTAGATTATGAATCTCATAAGAAGAAATTTGAGTTATTAGTACGCGCTGCATCGCCACCATTGAGATCCGACGCGTTGGTACAAGTGATGGTAACGGACGTTAACGACAATGCCCCGGTCCTTAAAGATTTCCAAATAATATTTAACAACTTCAAAGACTTTTTCCCGTCCGGTCCAATCGGCAAAGTCCCGGCCGTTGATGCGGATGTTACGGATAAACTAACGTACAGCATACTGGCCGGAAATAATGCGAATTTGATAACACTGAACAAAACATCCGGAGAGATATCTCTCTCACCGCAATTGAATACAAACGTACCAAGAATCGCGATTATGGACATTTCCGTTACTGACGGAGTCAACGAAGCCAAAGCCACAATGACCCTTTCCGTGCGATTAATAACAGACACGATGTTATTCAATTCGATTACGGTCAGATTAGACGACATGACTGTTGAAGCATTCCTAAGTCCTTTGCTTGGCTTCTTTTTGGACGGACTGGCAGCGATTATACCGTGTCCCCGTGAGAATATTTATCTCTTTAACGTTCAAGAGGATACAGACGTCCATGGTAAAATACTCAACGTTAGTTTCTCGGCTCGTAAAGCGGAGCCGGGATCTACCGACGAATTTCACAGTCCCCAATTCCTTCAGGAAAGGGTGTATTTGAATCGAGGAATTTTAGCTAGGCTTGCCACGGTCACGGTTCTACCATTCGATGATAATCTATGCGTCAGAGAGCCTTGTCTCAATTTCGAAGACTGTGTCACGGTTTTGAAGTTCGGTAACGCCTCTGGATTTGCTAGCAGCGATACAGTTTTGTTCAGACCGATTTATCCCGTTACAACATTCTCCTGTAAATGTCCTACAGGCTTCACTGGCAGTCGTGAAGCTTACTTGTGCGACACTGAAGTGAACTTATGCTATTCCAATCCTTGCGAAAACGGGGGGACTTGCAAGAGGAGAG